>JASXSY010000076.1:0-308971 GCA_034509805.1 Sipha maydis | reverse complement strand
AATCCATTATAATGACCTATCCTATGAAGAGTCGCACTTCACCCCAAGTGTACAGCAGAGCGAGGCCCATCCGGTTCTTTTTTATTTTTATTTTTTGATCGTTTATGTAACCTACTCCTCGACACTACTTCCCATTATTTAAAAATAATTTACCTATAATACCCCCTCTTTTATTCCACATTCCATCCGAATATTTTACACCAACTACACCTCCCCTTATACTTTCCTTTGTACATATATTATTTACCCAAGTGAAATTATATTATTTTAAATAGTCTTATAATAATAATAATATGATTATGAGGTGGAGAGGTGTATTAAATGTTATCATGTGTATATATAATCTTAAATAATATAATTTCACTTGGGTAAATAATGTATGCATGAAGTGAAGTTTTAGGGGAGGTGTAGTTGGTGTAAAATATTCGGATGGCACGTGGAATAAAAGAGAGTATTATAGGTGAATTAGGTATGCGGACGATCGAAAAAAAATAAAAATATTTTGGGGTTATTTCGGCGGAGGTGGTTGAGGATGGACGGCGGCAGCAGCAGGTGATTGATGTGAGTGAGGCTGTGTTGAAATGCCTTATTTCTATCTACTTATGTATATTTATTCTTAATAAAACCATGAAAAATAACTTGTAAATATTCATCAATATTCAATAGTTTAAACAAATATTTGTACAGATCGTCAATTATTATAAATATTTAAAAGCGTTTATCCTTTTTAGTTACAATTATTAAATATAATTTACTTACTAAAACTATATTTAGATATAAGAATTGTTAATTATAGAAAACAAAATAGTTTAATGTAGATAGAGATATTCAATTAACATACCTATCATATGATTTAGAATTTTAGACCAATATAGTTGGTTCATAATAACAGTTAAATATGACATTTTTTACATATATAAATTTAGTAATTGTTAATTTTCTTTAAATATTCAAGTTATGCAATACTTTTGTTCTTATTGTACATAATTTAATATCTATACTGTTTATATTAGGGGTGGCCAATATAAATAGCATGGACCACACAAATAAATATATTAATACCTAGAGCCAAAATGTTAATAGATACATTTAAAATAATTTGATAATTCTTTATAAATTTAAAATAAAACGCGAGTCACATCTGATAATGACAAGAGCTACATGTGGCTCGCAAGTCATAAGTAAGGCATCACCAATTTATATTATAATGTAAAAATAATACAACAATTTATGTATTAGTTTTATTTAAAATTAATTTGTGTTAAGTATTTCAAGTGAAAATAAAAATATAGTTTGTTGATTATATATATGATATATTTCAGTTACTTTATACCTAGTGCTCTCTATAGGGATGACTTTTCATTGAAATTTTATAACTTATATATAGCCATACAGACTATATAGTGAAAATATAATCTGGTAATTAGTACAAAATATTAGAAATAAAGCTATTTATGGTTTAGAGTTGTACAAAGATTTCATTGTTTATAGTTATACTGTTTTTTATTTTTTTTAATTTGAAGTAAAGCTTCAACATCTCAGATCATTAGCCTAAGTTACACTATTGTTAAGCATTTTTGTTTATAATATAGGTACTTACCTATTAAATTGTAAGTATTAGTGTAACACGACATATTAAAAATAGAAATTAATAATATTATAATAGCAGTTAAGAAAAAGTAGTAAATTGTAATATGGAAATTTATCAAATGTTGTAGTTTTGACAAATGAAAATTGATGAGAAAAAAATATTGTGTTTTTAACAGAGTTGAAATGTATAATATAATTAAGTATAAAACACATATTATATATATATGTATAAAACAATGTTTTTTTTACATATGTTCTATATGTCATATAGTATATGTCACATAATTATGTTTTATACTGTATAAAAATTAATTACTTATTTATATTTTATCCCGTTTAGGCTTCTAATAGTTATTGCAGAGTTAATATGCTAAGATACACCCAGTATGTTTAAAATTAAAACCTAATTAAATTATATTACATTTTAACAAAATTATAACATTTTTAAATTTTGTATAGTATTTTGGTGTAGATTTTTAAATATTTGTTAACAAAAATAAATAATGCATTGACATTTTAATTTTCAATATTTTATTCTTCAGTAATATGTAAAAATTAAAAAAATTAATAAAAATAAAAAAATAAAGAAATTTAATATTTTGACACTTATTCAGCAATAAACAAAAATAATTAATAAATATCAAAATATAAATTATCAAAAATATCATTAAAAAGCAATATTTGCTAAATAATTTACGTAAATAGCAATATTTTAAACAATATTGTAGATTAATTTACAGTAAAAACTGCCTACGATGGAATTACATAAGACTTAATAATATTCCATTTTAGACAGATTTACAAATTATAAAGTGTAATATTCATGATTTTATCTGTAATAAGACTAGATAATATTTCCATTAAAGAGAAATGTACAGCTTATTCAGGTTTTTAGTTTTTTTTGACAGTTTCACCTTATTATTAATATTATTGTTATTATAAACTCTGACAAAAGAAGTATATTTTCACTAAAATAACTACAGTAAATAATTATTAATTTTAATTAAATCTAATCTGAAACTCCAGTAAGTAGCACACTATCTTCAGGTTTAGGCAGTCTCTTAAATTCTGGTTTAGTAACCATATACACAATTAATCCACAATATACACAACATAATACACCTATGAAATTACCAAACAATCCTTCCTTTGGAAATTGTTTATATTCTTTATCCCTAAAAAAAAAAAAAAATGACAATTTATAAATAATGATTTATATTGTTAAAATTATTGATCTAATGCATACAAAGAAAAAATTAATTTTTCGCCAAATCCAAGTACTGATGTTGCAACAGCTAACACAAAAGTGAGAACTCCAAAGAAAAAGTGATAAGGCATGATAGTTTCTTTATATTGGACAGCTACTCCAGGATACAAAAATGATACAAATCCACTAATAAACTAAAATAAATCACTTATAGTAAAAATGTTATACTATTGTTTGTTTATAGTCTATATACTATATAATATATATATATATATAATCAATGATTATACATAATGTAATTCTATTTTCAAAAATAAAACATGCACAAATTTATACAAGTATTCTATATTTATAATATAAATAAATATTTCACTAACCTGGGACAAGAACATTGAAATAGTTAATACACCTAACCAGCTGTGTAAGCTATATAAATTTGGAATAGAAGGAATACTATAAATATGTGAAGCAAAAGAAGCCCATCCAGCAAGTAATACAAAAATTAATACAATTCCGTGAATAATTGCATGTTGATTTTTCAAATCACTTTTTCGTTGATTGCGGAATGTACGATAATGAAGCATAGCTAAAATTAAAAGTATTTAATAGAGTATATAATTATTTTATCATTAAAAATATTTGCAAAAAACTAAATAATTTTGTAATAAACAAATATTAAATTAGATAAAAACAATGAATATAAACTAGTTATTTGATAAATTTTTTTCTTATAAAGTAAACTCATAAATTTAATAAATTATATATAATATATAAATTTCATTACACATCTAAATATGACAAAAACTAACAAAAACATGCATTAAAAATCTAGGGCAATCAATCACCCAGTTTTACCTCAACTTCAAGACATCCATTTTTTTTTTATAAACACACTAATTCTTATCTCTAGATACATATATCTATGATCTCAATCATTCATTTTCTTATCTATCTTGGGACTCTATCTACACCTTTTTTTATATCCATGAATACTATACAGTTTTCTTTACTTCGTAAACTTCATAAACTGCACCAAACAAAATATTTAACTGCAATTTATTATTCTAGCATAAACCGAATTTGATTCCTTAATGCCAGTATTACTACTTATCCTTTTTTTTTTATTTAAATATTAAGTTTTATACCTCAATAAATGCCACACTCTAAAATATCATCTTAACTTTTATATATATGTACAAGAATTCTCTCTCCAGTCTCCACTATCTTTTTGTTCAAAAAATTTGTCAACTACTCTACTGCTACATTTTTTAACACTTCCCATATCTTTACTAGTGGTAATATATTAGGGATTACCATTTTCTTTTTTATTATCTTTACCATAATTCATACCTCTTCCTCTTCAGTTGAGTCTACCAAATCAAAATTCCACATTGTTTAATTAATAATTTCCTATTCCAAAAATGCCCCATTCATCAACGTTTTAATAATAAATTGTAATAATTAAATGTTTCAAAAACAGTTTAAATAATTACATAAATATCATATTTTTCTAATTTATATACTATATAGTTATATTTTATTGTAATTTATATACCAGTTATAATTAAGCTTACAATTTGCAAATAAATAAATAAAACCAATTGTCATAAACAGCGGGTGCCAGTTGAATATAATTTTAGGTTCACTAAAACCAAATCCACCTCGAAATTCAAAGATCCAATAAAACACAAAAATTATAAGTGTTATTCCAATTATCTAAAATTGTAATATAAAACTATTAAATAAACAGTTTATATTTAATTAATTATAAATAACTACCTGGGATATTGTATATAACAACGAATATGAAGCAATAGAACTGGTACTTTGATGTGCATGATTTTGTTCAGTCATATTATTTAACTTGGGCGCTTCTTCAACTTTACAGTTGTTCTCCAACTCCGGCGCAACTAAAGGAAAATAACTTAATTAAAATGTAGAACAAGAATTTAATGTTACAATTTGTTTAAATATTTGAAAAACTAAGGATTGATAGAAACACTCAATTTATTTTCAGAGGAATGAATTTAATTTCAACTGATGAAAATTTAAGTTTATTGATCAAATGGCAATATATATACAAAATCAAGCAACAGGCAATTTGAAGTCGTTGTCATGGATATATTGGTAGAGAATTGCGCAAGTCATGATAAGATGTCTCACCCTCCGACCCTCATCATAAACTTATACAGAGTGATAAGTACGAAAAATATTTCCAAACATATATAATTTTTATTTATGATCTAACAAATTATAACATACAGGAATTAAATAATATAAATTTTAAAATGTATTACCAAAAATACTATTATGTTATACTTCGTAATTGACGTACTTAAATACGATCATATTTTTATTTTCAAGTGATAATCCAAAATTATTACATTGAACATTGTTAAGATAAATTAGGTTAATTAAAGTAGATGAATAAATTAAGATACATTTTGATTAGTTTAGTTTAATTTTGACGTTTTTAAATTAATTAATTTACATTAATATAATCACTCTGTATATCAAAACCTAGATATTTTACTATCATTTATCACAATCTATGCAAAAATTAGTATCTTTTATTTTCTATGATATATATAATTATTGATAGAGCTTATATACTTACTTTTTAATCGTTTTCTAGTCATTTTTTTTTCGATTTTATACAAAATGAATTTATGGTAAATTGTTAACCTAAAAATGTTTGGTGGGTGAGCAATAATGATAAAATAATATGCGACCGTGTTTAAAATAATATGCGACCATGTTTAAACAAAATGTGTTAGCGAATATAAACTACGATAAAAAATTATAAAAATTACCTTTTTCATATTAAACACTTCCAATTGTTAATAATTTATCATTTGTAATAAAATTAACATACGTATGAGGTACATAATATGTATATATAATGCACTTGAATTACTATACATACAAGCGGAGACCGCCTAGTTTTAGTGATACAATTGTATAATATACATTTATTTGAACTTTGATTGATCTTACAAAAACATACCGAAAGAATAGATTAAATATAATCGATAAATAAATATCTCAAACAGATACTCTAATTAAAATATAAAAGCCCACATTATAGAAATGCAACACTTGATAAATTAATTTCTATTATTTATTAATAACTCATTATAGCTTATAATATAGGTACGTACATACAATTTAAACACTGTAATGACTAAAAACTGAAATACATTCAAATCAAATATGATTATGTAAAATGCCATTATTCATACGTATTTATACGGTTGGTAATAAAATGATAGTTGTTATAACTAAAATAATAACTAAATATTTACTGTAAATACCTAAATCCATATCTTGCATGATTAATTTCCGATATGTAAGTAGTTGGGTAAATTGAAAAAAACGTTAGTTCCTTCTTAAGCGCACAAAATTATCGTATAATAGTTGATAATAATGAATTATTATAATTTATATATCTTTTTAAATTATTAGGCTGATTTGGTAAAAGTAAACATAAAGTAACAATCATAAAAAAAAAAAAATCAAAAATAGCACATAAAAATATAATTATAATGTAAGCAATTTTCACAGAGAAATACCATGACAGGTACCTAATATCAACTGATGCTTATTGACCAAGAAACAATTACGTAGGTAGTGAAAATATATATATAAGTCCACAAATATAACGATAGTAATGAGATAAAACTAATATCAATCGAAAGGTATCGAGAGGTACCTGAGGGCTGACTGGCTGAAGTACTTACTTACTGATAATAATTAAAACCCAATTTTCTAAGGAATAGGAATACAATTAGCTTATTTATTATTATTAAAGCAAATTATTAAAATAAATATATACTTGCTACTTTAAGATAACGATTTGATTATCTACTTATAATTATAAACTGATTTAATTAAGTTTTACCTGTTAAAAGGTACCTTCTATTTACATTTCAATTTTTTATCGATAGCAATTGTTATCGATCATTATACAAGGTACGATAGATACTCAAAAATATTCGGTACTTCATGTGCATTGATGTGCAAACCAGTCAAACCAAACCAGCTAGGGTGACCAACCTGTGATAAACGTGAATCCAGAAACCTCAAATAGCTTCTAGAAACGTTATAATTAGGTAAACGAGTCGTACGAGTTTTAGTTATTCCTAATGTTAGGTTTAAAGAGGAAAATATTCCATTTCTTCTTTAAAGATTCTTCTTTATGTACCTACATGTTTTTGATAGAATATGTGAAATATATAAGCACATTGAAATTTTATTTTTTATTTCAAAAAGTAGAAATGTGCTTTAGATTTGAAACATGAACACAATGCCATTTTTGGTATAATAGTACACCTATGCGAAAATCGAAGTACAATAACATTTATGATTTTTAAAACTTGTAGGGTGATTGGTGGAACTGCGGGAGGCATTATATCATACTTGATATTAATTTTCTATAAATATGGATTTATAATACATAGTTACCTCAAATATTGTTGAATATTGTTTTTGTATAAAAACTTAGCCTAATTAGATTAACATTATGTTAATATTATGCGTTAGTATATTTTTTGTTAATAAAATGTAAGTTATAGCTCTAAATACGATACATAATCACAATATTGAAGTGAGAAACATAAGTAATACATGTATGCAGGGGCGGATTGGCCTATCGGGAAATCGGGAATCTTCCCGATGGGCCGGTTCACATAAGGGCCACTTTATTTACTATATAATTACAAAATTAAATTATATTTTTGTATAATAAGAAAAATTAAATATGGAGATATTATTTTGGTACTTATTAGTACATTCGTACTATTAGTGGTCAATAGTGTGTACGATAAACAACAAATTCCTTTATTTTATTCTTTAAATATAAAATAAAAATTATATACATGCACGGGCGCACGTCCATAAATAATATCTGATGGTTGCATCATTTTTGTATGTATTTTGATAATTTTGTAGAATTGAATGGAATAATTATTGGATTTATGTTTAAAATTATTTATAGAATTTTTTTTCTAAGTTTTTGTCTGTTTTCGGGGCTGGTTAATACGGTCGGCAGCGTACGCGCTAATAAGTTACCGAGTCAGTTACAGTACCTATTTAGTAAATTTACTATTTAGTGTGAAATTAAATTTAAAATTTGGTTTGTTGCCTTGTGCAATATAAATTACAGGTGACTCTAATGGAAAACGAAAGAAGGGTGGTGCCGAAAAGTTACGATAAAAAAAGAGAACACTATTAATGGATAATGCAAAAATATGTGGTGATATTCGTGTTAGGTATGTTTTATAAATTGAAGGTATGAATTTATTTATTTACATTCTATACATTTTCAACTTAAGTTTCCGTATTAAATACTTATATACCTATGTATATACAGTGGCGTATTTTGTATGTTTCTTGGGTGGTGTCCAGATAATATAGGTATATACTTATTTGTTAATTGGTTGCATTATTTCTCTGTTTTACATCTACAACCACTAAGTTAATAATATACTCATCAAATATCGCAATGAAATTTTTTTATTTATTTAATTAAAAGTAGTAAATTTTATGTAATTTAAATCATTCATGTATAAAATACCTACTGTAAACATAATTTTAATTTAAAAATAAAAGTAAATAATAATCATTTTTAAAATAGAAAATAGAAAATAATAAATACAATTCAAAATGTTTATGATAATATTACTATTTCACTGCATATTTTATCTGCCCTGTTTCTTCGACTATGATTAAGTGAAAAATTATTCAAATTCAATTGATAAATAATATGTTTTAAAATAAATGTACATGGACATTTAAGATCCAACGTATTAATATATTTAAAAAATAAACATCATTGTAATATATTAATATCTAAATATACACAAATTCGGTCACAATAATTTAATAATTATTACTATATATTTTGTTTGTTACATTCGATACCAATGGTGCTATAAGAATAACAGTTTTATAAATAATTAAAAATATAATAGAATAATAACTACAGTATTTAGTACTAAATTTATTTTCTTTCCTAATTAGTTTGGACTTTATATAATATTGAAATAGTTCATAACGAACCACATATTTTTGTTTGTCAAATTCCCTTAAAAATTTATCAATATTAAAGATTGAATTTTTTGGTATAAATATACTTTACCGGACACCCTTTTTTTTGTAATTTTTTTTTTTTTAAATAATGTAGTTTGGTGTACTATAATGATAGTTAAGACAGAATTTGGCACTTTGACTTAGTTTTTAAGTTACAGTCTTATGAAGTTTAATTGTTACAAAAATAGGATATTTTCTATAAATATTTAAGAGTGTAATAAGATCAAACTTTAAGACCAAGTTAGAAAAGGTTAAACTTATCTGACTAACCCACAACTGGTATTTGTAGTTAAAACGTAAGTATTATATATTTTACTAATTTAAGGATGAAACTAAATTCATTTTGAAATGTAAGTAAAAATATGCGTTTTTAGGGGCAGTCTAACCGCCAAAATACTCAATTTTCGTTTTCGCCAATTATCGTTTCCGCCAAAACGAAAAAGATTCAATTTTCATTTCCGCCAAATCTATTTTTACCAATATCATTGAGCTGGAACTTGAGAACCCCTAGTCTGTCTGTATAGTGCTATCGATCATCGATGTCGATAACGTGTAGATAAATCAATTGTGTCCGTGTTATCGGGATCGGAGTTCTGTGATCGGATCTACGAGTACTGTAAAAACAATGTCGAGTATTAGACGCATATTATGACATACAGTGGCGAAACGACCGTAGTCTTTGAGAAGCGATTGCTTCTCGATTTTTTCAAGGGTAGGTGGGTGCCGTGGGTGGTGGGTGAAAATATGAAAGTGCATAACCATAACTAATTAATTAATAGTATTATTAATCCCTATAAGTATGTTATTAATCAGTACGTTTAAAATCAATGCATTATAAACGTGTCAAAAGTTGTAAAAGTATAATAATAATATTATACATAAATCAATGATAATAAATTATAATAATGAATATTGTCACGCTATCATAATTTCTGGGTTTCTTCATAATATTAATCGTGAATTGTCGTTTTGTGAATTCCCAGTTTAATATAAATTCAGAATAAGATAATAGATTCTAACAAATACGTACATGGCTAATCATTCATAATATATATGTGTGCGTGTGTGTGTGCAGTGGCGTGGTGAACGACGTTTACCTAATGCAATTGCTTAGCCCTAGAAATAATAATAAAATATTATAAATAGATTTTCGGTGATAAACACACCCGGTCAATACCCACCTATATAGATTATAGATATACTATTCATAGAATAGTTCAAGATATGAAACAAGATTATTATTATGCACAGTATTAATCGCTTCGATGTTAACATTTTTTTTCTACGACTTATTAGTGATTAGTCAATAGTCATTGCCCATTGGCCATTTGTGCTTGAAGACGACTGAATTAAATACATTTTCTTTGCAGTTTGCAATATCGTATTATACTATCATATACCTTATACCTACTATTATTTTAATTTGAAGTCCTGTGTTTATTAACAATGGATGACTCATCTCTAAAATGTAGTTGCGGCAAAAGAAAACTTAATATGAATGATGTCAACTGGCAGCGGCATTTAGATTCTTGTTGAAAAAATCGCCAAAAAAAACGATGTGCTGATATTAAATCATTTTTTGTATATAAAAAAATGTGCCAAAAAGGTAAGTTCTAGTGCATATTAATTAATTTAACTATTACTAATTGAGTTTCCTTTCCTATTATAATTTATTGACTAGTATTATCTATTAGTTATTAGTTATTACGTCTATAATACTGCAATGTAAATTGATGATATAATAAAATTAATACAATTTTGTAGTTTATAATATTTAGAGGCTAATTGATCGCCTTCCCTTACTTAAAATCGTTTTTTCTAAAACAATTGTTTATCATTGCTTTTAAAGTTATAATTTTTTGCTATGTTCTGCCTTGAGCCGAGCGAAATGAGTTAGGTTAGCACTACCCAACAAACGGACAACGATCCCTGCATCCTGTATTACTGTTGGGTGATTTTTTTAAATTTAGTTATATTTTATAATATATAAATGACTTTTTTAAATTTAATTTAGAAGAAAATGTAATGGAGATGGACCAGGATACTGCTTTAAATGTCACTAGTGTACCTATGTCTGAATTCAGTGGTGTTGAGAATAATATTCAGCTTAAAATCTCTCATCAAAATTCAGTAGAAACCCATACAAATATTAATGTAAGTATGGACGGTGTGATATGACACCTATTTTTTTTTTTTTATGAAGCAATGGTTATTTTGATATTTATAATTATGAAACGCAGGAATCGAGTAATACTGAAACCAACAATACTGAAGAAGATGATACATGTGGCACTCCTATTGTAAATATTACTGAAGGTATATAAGTATATAATTATAGATACCTGTAATTTTTTTGAAACAATTGAAATGATTGACAACAGTTTTTTTTTCAATAACAATTTATTTAATTTAGGATTATTAGACAATGTAGAGGAAGATGCTGATTTGATCTGTACAAAACCAAATACCAATGAAGATACCTCTATAACAGTATTGAAGTGCACTAATGAAGAAGATATGCATGTATGATATAAATATATTTTTTATATTAACATTATTAAGGGATTAATTAATTAATAAATATAATAATAGTATTTAGTATACCTATAAGGCTATAACAATGGCTTAGTTTAGTTCACATTAATTATTATAAGTCCACATTTTTCTAAAATACACTCGTATACACTACTTATACACTAAGTTTCTGATATAAGTCCGTGTGTTTATTACAAGTCCATTACTATCCAAATTTATTTATCTTTTTATAATGAGTCCAAAAATGTAATGTTAAATTAAAGTTAGAAGAATTTAAAAAAATTTGAAACTTTAATTTGCTTCCCTGATCAATTTTTACTTTGTGACTTACAAGTTACAAGTTACAACAAATGTGCACCAATAAATCGTTAATATAGTACCAGAATATATGCTCAGACTCAATTATAGTATAAAATAATAGTTAGTAAATAGTAATTACATTTATTGTTTATATTAAGTAATAAATTACTTTATTTTTATATGTTATATAGAGTCATTTGAAACAACAATATCAAACGATCTAGCATCAACAAACTTGACAGGTACTTGGAATATGAAAATGTTATACTTAAATAGTATAATTTATACCTATTTATAAAGATAACTACATAATTGTGGCCTTGTGGGGGAACATGGAGCTATAAAATAGTAATAATTTATTTTATTCCAACTGACAAGAATTAACATTTTATAACATTACAATAATAACAATAAAATATAAGTTGGTGGCAGTTAATTAGACTGACAGTGATAAATCTTAATTTCTTTTTAGAATACCAAATTATGGATAATGTGTTCCCAAATGATCCTGTTCATTGGCCAGAAACCATGTAAAATGAAATATTAACATACTTTGTGAATCTCGGACCTTGTCAGCCATTGCCTTCTGATCTAAAATACAACAAATTCCCTACAAAAAACTATGGATCAGGAAATATTCGGTCATTCCATGAAAGTCATTATTTTCAACGTTTACCAGATGGCAACTTAATAAAACGCACCTGGCTATCATACTCGCCTTTACTTGATAGAGTATTTTGCATGTCTTGTAGATTATTTGGTTTGGTTAAGGCAAAAAAATCATTTTTATCTTCTAAAGGTACCTGTGATTATAGAAACATTGCTAATACAATTCACCATCACGAGTGTTTACCCGAACATATTCAAAGTGAGATTAGCCAGGGCTTGTACTTCACCAGAACAAGAATTGATATTACACTTTTAAAATCAGCAAACCACCAAGTAGCTGAAAACCGAGAAATCTTAAAGGTTATCATTGATGCTCTACTTTTTATTGCCAGACAGAATATTGCATTAAGAGGGCACGATGAAAGTAATACCTCAACGAACAAAGGGAACTTTTTAGAACTTTTGAAGTTATTATCAAAACAACATGGGCCCTTAAATTCTCATTTACAAAAAATAGAAGGTAAACACAACCGAGTTACATTTTTATCAAGTTTAAGTCAAAACAAACTGTTGAGCATATTATCAGAAATTGTGCGTTCTAAGATTTTGTTTGATGTTAAAAAATCCGGTCTCTTTTCAGTCATCATAGACACTACTACAGACGTGTCTACATTAGAGCAATTTACCTTTTTACTTAGATATGTAAATGATAAAGGTAAAATTGAAGAAAGATTAGTGGAATTGGTAACTTCACCAGATTCAACTGGAAAAGGAATGTATGAAGTATTTTGTAATATAACAGAAAAATATAATATCAATTGGAAAAGAGATTTGTGTGCACAAGCTTACGATGGCGCAGCCTCAATGCAAGGCCAATATTCAGGATTAAAAACTTTAATACAAAACGAAAACCCTAATGCTTTATATGTGTGGTGTTCTGCACATCTTCTACACTTGGTAATAGTTGATACATGTGACTGTTGTACCAAAACAAAGGTTTTTTTTGGTGATATTAAAGCATTAGTTGAGTTTATGCGTGCACGAAAAAGAACTGCTACTTTTGTATTTTTTCAAAATAAATTATATCCAAATGAACGAGTGCGATGCTTAAAACGTTTTTCTACCACAAGGTGGACTTCACATGACCGAGTAATTACAGTAGTATATGAAAAATATGCTGCATTATTACAATCATTGAAAGCAATTGCTTCTGCGGAAGATTCTGATCGCGAAACAAGTTCAACAGCCAAAAGTTTATCAATGAGATTATCTTCTTTTGAATTTATTATAGCCATGAATTTAGTTAAAACTATATTTGCAATTACTACTCCAGTTTCAAATTACCTTCAATCTAAATCAATTGATTTTATAGAAGCAATTAATCTTGTTGATGTTGCTAAGAACCGTTTAACTGATCTTAGAGATGATGGTAAATGTCAAAATCTGATAAATGAAGCAAAAAGTTTTGCAAAAGACCAAAACTTAACAGAAAGGAACTTTAAAGAAGTAAGGTTGCGTAAAAAAAAAATGATGCCTGGAGAATTGTCTAGAGATGAAATTTATTTTACTGCTCAAGATGTATTTAGAAGTGATGTGTATTTTAAAGTGTTAGATGTCATTATAAATTCTATTGAATCAAGGTTTAAAGACTCTAGAGAGATAATGAAGGACCTGTGTCTACTTTCACCTGAACGACTTCTGTCTTATAGTAAAAATAATAGTAAAAAATTGCCTGAAGATGCTTTTGACCAATTAGCAAAATGGATACATGGTATAAATTTACAAGATTTAAGAGTAGAGTATTTAGCTTTCAGTACTAGTTTACATGAATTGGTCGTAGGACATGAACCAAAACATGAGAATGTCAAGTGTATACAAAGTTCTGAAGATAGTGATTCTAGTATCACTAGTTATGAAGATGACAGACAAGTAGTTGAAAAAAAGTTAGTGTTGAAAGAATTCTTCATATCTTGTCAAGTTACAACTTGATATCAGCTTTTCCCAATTTGTACAAAGCTTATAAGTCACTTGGTACAATACCTGCTTCTTCTGCTTCAGCTGAACGTAGCTTTTCAAAGGTAATACTAATTTATTAGTGTATAAATATAAATTATATAATTATAATATAATATTATATTAGGTATATTATATTATATTATGATTACATAAATTCTGTATTGTACATACAATATGTGTAAATTTATGTAGACATGCATTTTGTACTAGTATAAGTTAACAATAATTAACAAATACATTTTTAGAACTATAAACATTTTGTTTTAGGTAAAATTGATTAAAACTCGCCTACGTTCAACAACTGGACAAAACCGACTCGAAAGCTTATTGATTTTGAGTATGGAAAAGGATATTGAAGTCAATTATAATGAAGCCATAGATACATTTGCCATGACTTCAGATGTTTTAAAAAAACAATTGATGTTTAAATAATTAATTTCATATTTTTAAATTTGTTTTAAGTTAGTATAATACATTATATACATTATCTAAATTGCTGTAAAATATGTTAATTAGAATAACATTATAAGAATAAAGGAACTGTCTCTCATCTCCTAGAATACAATTATTTTATAATAATAGGTACCTACATTTTATTATTATGTTTTATTTTCTTTAGTTTCTTCAAAAACAAAAAAATGATATTACAATATCTACCTAATTATAATATGAACCTACTATTATACAGTATAATATACTATTTATTCTATAAGTAACCTACCTAAATTTATTGGTAAAAATATAAATTAATATATATATATACATTAATTGAACAAAAAAATATTTTAAATATATAATAGCCAGGTACCTATAGCCGGTAAGTGGGTGGGTGGGTGTGTAAATTGTAAGTTTGCTTATAGGTTATTTTAGGTTCGTTTCGCCACTGATGACATACTCGTACAGTATTTAAAATTGTTATAAGCTCTATTCGTTAATTAGTTCATAGTGGTCAAGTTATTCGTGATGATACATGGGACTCTGGAAACGTAATTTATTTATTACAAGTGCGTTCACTTGAAAATCCTGTACTAAAAATTTGGCTTGAAAAACCTGTAAGACATAAAAAAACGATTGATGAATACAAAAATAAAATAATTTCAAGAACAACATTTTTAAAAAGGATATGCAACAACTATCCAAAATAATAATAAATTATTAATATAATATAATAATTATTATATTATAATATAATAATTAATAGTTGAAATAATTGATTTACTATATATTGACATATGTTTACACATAATGTAACACACATTTAATTATAATGGACTTAATTTAACTGAAAATCAATTTTTTTAACTTTAATCTAAAAATTAGGTCAAACAATTGTTTAGGGCAGTGTTTCCCAAAGTGTGTTCCGCGGAACCTAAGGGTTCCATGGGACAATCTCAAGGGTTCCGCAAGGTGAATATTGAGTGTAGATATTGTAATAAAAAATTATCACAAACTATCTTTAAAACATTACTTGGAGTACTTATTAATTTTATAGTAAATAATTGAAAAATCCAGGTTAATTGAACATTGGGGTTCCATGAAACACAAACTATTTCCTAAGGGTTCCGTGGTCGTAAAAGTTTGGGAACCGCTGGTTTAGGGGTCAATGAGAACCACCTTCACGTGGTGGCCGCTGGGTAACTCTAAATGGTTCTCAAACTTAAATTTAGACAGGTAGGTAGAAATAAATTTGACGGAAATGAAAATTGAACCTTTTTCGTTTTGGCGGAAACGATAATTGGCGGAAACTTTTTGGTTAGCGGAAGAGAGGGGGAGAGTTAAATTTCCGTTGAATGGGCCGGTTTGATTCTCATTTCCCGGGCCGAAAAAATTCGCCAATCCGCCCCTGCATGTATGTATAAATAATTATATTTAAATTTTTACAATGTATTAAATTTCGAGTAAAATGATTATTATCATAATTACCACGGCATTAGTTATTTACTAAATCCAAAATTAAGTGATGAATAACGAAATATTATTTAAAAATTAAATTATTTATTGTATTTATTGTTAGTTATAAAGTATTTAGGTATACAGTGTGGGCCTAGAACATCATAGGTCCCTGGAACAATTTTTTAAAGGGGTATCATAATTTAAATATTTAATCTGGAAAGCAGTCATACCTGGAGAGTTGGATACTTGGAGTGCATGGGTCAGATGCAAAGTTAATGGCATGGATGGTTTGTTTAACCATCTCTCAACTTTAAAGAATAGTCTGCGAGTCCACCTTACCTGAGTCGAGTGATCTCACCTCTGTTGCCATACACTGATAGAGATCTTTCTCTTCTCGTTCCTAATAATGTTTAAAATAATAGCCTGGTTGGTTTTCTCTGTTCAATAGCGAATCCTATTTCAGGGGCGGACTAGGAGTATATCAGCCCAGGTGGAGATGAAATATACTGGCCCAAATGAATAATAAGAATATCTTTATTGTCATAGGCGTAAATATGGTGATACTGTCGCACTTCCCTCCACCAAAAACCATGTTAGTTTTTCAATTTTTAGATTCTGAACGGAGTGAAGAATGTATTGATTTTACAATGATGTGTGTTTTTTTTTTTTTGTGTCTGACGACACCTTTTTTGGAAGTAAAAATGCTTCGATTTGCTTAAGTAGCAACTTTTCTGAAAGGAAAGTAAATGTAAATGGTACTTTGGCTAGTCTAAAATCCAAATTTTCAATACTTTTTAAAAAAATCGAAAAAAACGATAAAAAATTACGAAAAAAAGGGAAATTTTACGCAAAATCACGTTTTTACAAATTACATTTTTTTTAAATGCTCTAACTCAAAAACCAAAAATCGCAACAACTTGAAATTTTCACCAAATATTTATATTGACGTTTTCTATACATGGTTAAGTTTTTAAAGTTTTTTGACATATTTTGACTTATTTATAGACAATTTAAATTTTCGATTTTTGTAAAATTTTTGTTTTTAAACATCTATAAAATTTAATTGGCAGACCGAAAACTTTTGAAAATTTAATACAAGGTTTATAATAAGATAAAGTTATCGTAACTAAAAAATATCAGTAATCGGTTTACTCAAATTTTTTTTATAAGCCCTTAAAGCTAAAATTTGTATAAAATGTGTAAAAATCACGATAATTTGCAAGTTATTTTGTAGATAAAAATTCATAAAATGTTTTCTGTTCATACTTAAGGTTCAACATTTTAACACTATGTTATCTTTAAGCTACTCTTCAAAAATCTTTAAAAAAATTTCTACCGGACTTAGAGGAAAAAATTTTATGAATGTTTGAAATTTAAATATTTACGAAATTGCATAAAATAGCGATTTATTCTCAAACGATTTTAAATATTTGTTATAATTCAAAAAGTATAAGTCGCAGATTTTTTAAATTTTTACCAGCTGTTAAGATTGTTATTTCCTTTATGTCATATTTTTTTTCAAAATAATATATTGATTTTTAAGCCACTTATAGGCATTTAAAATATTCGATTTTTTACATTTTATTTTTATAATCGGTGATAATAAAAATTTGGCTCCTACAAAATACTTGAAAATTTAATAGAAGATTCCACAGAAGTAGTTCTTAATGTCATTAAAAAATTATTAAAATCCATAGGCACAATTTTTTTTTTATAAGCGTTTGAACAGCGAATATTGACATAATATTCTATACAATACAGCGACATAGTTGGTCAGTCTATAGACTGACCAACTATGTCGCTGTATGCAACTGCCAACCCATCCTAATTAAAAAATATATTTAACGGTTGGTGAAAAAAAAGTTAACAGTTTGTTATTAATGAATAATGATTTACTATCAATTTGATAAAACTTAACAACATAATATAATATTATAATATCAGTTTAGGATAAAATTTTGTATATTAAACTTGAGCTGTTCTTAAGATAATCTACAACTTTAGATACTGAAGATAAAAAAAAAAATTAATTTTTTATAAATAATGAATAAAGTGTTATTTAAATGTGTAGTGAATATATAGTTTGGTAAATAGTGGTTGTTAATTGAATGTAGCGAGCGATCAATTTATTTAGTCTGCATGTACAATAAAATTAAAATGTTGGGCAGTTCTAAAATTTTCTTAGCGCAAGCTCTGTACCTGTAGATTATTAGTTTATAAACGAAAATTACATGTAGCCGACTAAAAAGTACACCTACGCGCATTTGTGTGTATGTGTATTAGCTATTGGTTGGTGGCCGGTACATTAGTAATAATGAACCACTATAACAACGTACGATTGGAGTATTCTCATAATACTAAACTTAAACAAAACTATACTAATCAAGCGTGGGACTGACAAAAAACTGTACAGAATCCGTATATTAATTTGGTTGTGAATGATCAGTTTTTTTTCGTCTGATCAGAAATATTTTTCTTCTCATTTTTGGACAACTTATAAATGTACCATCTACAAATATAGTATCCACTTTTAAACTGCTTAATGTAGAGAAACCTACAATATTTATTTCTTTACTATTAACTAACAAAAAATTTTCATTTATATTTGTTTAAGATTTTATATTATCAAAAATATTGTGTAATTCCAAAAAAGTGGTTAGTAAATTTGGTAGGATAGAAACTTGAGAATTATATAAATTTCGTTTAATTAACTTTATGTCTTGAGTAGTTCAAAATTCGACATAGTAAATTTTTAATTCAGAATGAATAATTTTAGATGGGCTAATAAACATATCATCAACAGCTTTTCTTTTTAAATTGTTTCTGTTAATTTATTATTCGTTCCGAAATTTGTTAATGATTGTGATTATTAAAACAATCTATAAAAGGCGGATTCAGTTTGTTTAATTATGGGGGGAATCAATTATCAACAGAAATTATCAGGATTCATAATTTTAAAATTTGTTTACATCAGGATAATGAAGATTGAGACAAAGTTTACTTCAAAACTATCTATTTAAGTAGACCTAAATTATAATATTGAAAATATTACGTAATATTACTGTTGATGCCTTAATTTTTTGTTATTTTTAATTATATTTTATTTCCTACAGTAAACCTAAATAAATAATATAATAATATTTTTGTTATAATAAATAAACAACATTTTTTTAAAAAATATTTAGTGAACTCAAGATTTTCTTTTATTACTTTTAAAATATTTAGTTACTTAAATTTTTGTACACTTAACCTAAATTTTACTATAGCTAATTATTTATGGAAAATTTCAATCAAATTTACAATTTCAAGTTAAGTTATTTTATTATCTTTAGTCATATCCAGACTAAAGCAATATTGTGGGTAGTATACACTATCCACATTGTTGGCATTAAAATTATTTAAATTTTTCTTTAAAAATTGTAAACTTTGGTGTTTTCAACAGATATGACACCAACAATTTACTTCCACATTGGAGGCGGTAAAGATTAAATAATA
This sequence comes from Sipha maydis, assembly GCA_034509805.1. Lineage (NCBI taxonomy): Eukaryota > Metazoa > Arthropoda > Insecta > Hemiptera > Aphididae > Sipha > Sipha maydis. The sequence goes on along the minus strand of JASXSY010000076.1, from coordinate 289,236 downwards.
TTGAGAAATATTGTTGACAATGATGTTTTAAAATGTTTGTCTACTGGTTTTATTGACAACATTTCATGGGAAGGGTTAACTGGAATGGGGACCGACCCAACGCAGTTGCAAAATAGGCAGTCACTTAGGGTGGCAATTGTTAAGGGGTGGAACATTTTTAATGAAAAATATTAAACAAAATACCTACGAACAAATTGAATACAATAATAATATCTCGTTTATCGATGATTCGATTGAGTCTTCTTTCACGCAACTCGCTCTTATACGCCTATGAACAAATAAAAAATGAGTTCTTCTCTTCTTATGAGCAACCTGATAAACTCATAGTTAATTTAAAAAATATATTTAAAGTTGAGTAATACTTTTATATATTGGAGGTGCGGATCCAGGGGGGTAAGGGCTACCGCCCTCCCCGTTGGCCGTATCAAAATGTGTTAATTTTATTTGATTTACTATTAAATTGCATTATCTTGCGTAATAACATTCTAATATATTGTTATTGTCATACATTTTCGTCTTTTATTTTTATAACAACAATTAATGAATTGTCAATAAGAACAATATTATTTTGACCGTATGAGCACCGCAACCGTCAGCCGGCCAGTCCCAACCAACTCATCGAGTTTCTTCCTAAATTTAGTTTCAGATTCTATATTTGTTTTGTTTACAGATATGAACCATGACGTATTTTCACCATCTATTTGAAGATTGGATTTTGTTATCTGATTCATTACTAAAATGTTTTAAAGTTAAAATTTTTATTATATTTTATTAAGAATTTTGAAAAGGTATTTTAATAAGAAAATGTAATTTAATTAATTAAATAAAGAAATTCAATGCAGTTTATGAAAAAAATTATTCATTATAAATAATCAGGAAGTGCATTATGTACTATTATATATGTGTAAATATATACACTCATATTTACCAATAGGTAGTTGAATATGTATACTTATTTATAATCCCCCCCCCCCCCCGTTAAGGTAGGCTAGATGCAATAGATTTGGTAACAATCTATTTTTTTGAAAAAAGATATCAACAAATGCATAACCACTGGGAAAATTTGAAGTTTTTGTTTAACATAAGTACTTAAATTAAAAAATATATAACAAGAAATAATATTATTACAAAATAAATTTTGTTATATTTTTAATTTTGTAGTTAAATTTTTTCAATTAATAATTTAATACTTATTCTTATTGTACAATACTTTTGTATCATCACTAAAATGTGGATGGTACCTAACATTTAATTTAGTTGGTCAGCAAACTCACACACACATACCACCTTCAGGAAATGCTGACCAGATAGATGGCAATAGAATAAAACGCCGCCGGAAGGACGTGATTGGGGTTCGTTCTACTGCCATCGATGCGGAGGACGGAACGCTGCCCGATTCACGAGTGAAGTGATCGGTCATTCTTTTATTTTTGTACTAATTATATTTTTGTTTTTCTTTAATTAAAAGGTTTTGATCATAATTGTAAAAGGTGTTCAAGTTTGGTAATTTATCTATTTTAAGTATTTTGTGTGAGTATATGAAAAAGTTGGTATACTTACAAAAAGGGTATTAAAACTATATTGTATTTCAAACCTCAATCCAGTGCTAGATCTTATTCTTTGTCAGTTGTTTCGAGTGTAAAATAACCGGTGATATTGAATTGAGTCCATGCTACTTTTATGTGTTTGAATTGAGTCCAGGGTATTATCTTAATATCTTTGAATTGAGTCCGTATAGATAAAATGTCATAACTACTTGTTAAGCCGGTGACCTTGAACCTTACACATCATATTATACCGGATACGTAACGATAACGGATATTCATCAACGGTGGTATAAAGTTACTCGTTCAAAATCAATCAGTCGTGCCGAATACTTCGTGAACACACAATTAGTTAATACTTACACAATAATTATCAAATTATAACGAGTGAAAAATGGAGTGTATGTTAAGTGAAAAACAAAAAATATTAAAAATTGTTAAAGGTTTTAAGTTTCGATTCCATAAAATGTTGCAAGGCAAGGTTCAACGGTGGACATGTTGTAAAAACTCGTGTAAGTGTTTTTTTAAATTAACCTCTGATAATGTTATGTCAGAAATTTTCAATGAACACAAACATGATAAGTGTGACGAAAATGTACTTACTAGACAGAAAATCAGCAACGCTGTTAAAAGGAAAGCTGTGGATGATATTTCTGTCCGGCCATCGAAGATCTTACATAATGAGTTTAAAAATGGTGACATTTCAACTCTCACGACAAACGACGTTATTTTAATCAAACAAAACATTCACCATGCTCGTTCGCTGCTTCATCCAAAATTACCTAAAAGTACCCATGAGACTCAAAATGCATTAAAATCAATGAATATTATAACAAATAATGACGAGAACTTTATGTTTTTGAATGATTTCGAAAATTCGATAATAGGATTTTCAACAAAAATTAATTTAGATGTTTTGTGTGATGTAAAAAATATATATATTGACGGGACGTTTAAGAGCTGTCCTAAATACTTTACCCAAATTTTTACGATTCATGGTTACTATAAAGATTCATATGTTCCTCTTGTGTTTTTGTTGTTGCCCACGAAAGAGTCGAATATTTATGTAAAAGCATTTCAACATATTATTAACTATTGTACATCGCTAAGTTTAACATTTAGCCCTTCAGAAATTTATGTAGATTTCGAAATTGGAATCCATAATGCAATTAAAGAAGTTTGGACCCATGTTAGAATTAAAGGGTGTCGATTCCATTTGGGTCAAAGTTGGTGGCGTACAATTCAGAAGTTAGGTCTGTCTAAAGAATACAAGCCTGATTCTGAGAAAAGTAGATATCTCAAGTATTTTTTTGGATTGCCATTTTTAAATGAAAATGACGTAGTCCAATGTTTCACGGAAGATTTGATGGCAATAAAACCATGTGATGACGAAAAAATTGATAGTTTTACAGATTACATTTTAAATAACTACGTTGACAATGATGTTGCACAGTTTCCCCCCAAAGTTTGGAGTGATTTTTCAGCAACCACTAATCGGACCACTAACAGTTGTGAAAGTTTTCATGCAAAATTAAATGCCTTTTTTCATTCGGGACATCCAAATATTTTTATTCTTATGGACACTCTTCTGGGAATACAGTCCGATACATATATAAAACTAAGAAGCAAAGCAAAAAGGCCATGTAAAAAAACATTAGAAAAAGAAAATTTTTTACGAGAGCAGACAAACAAATACATAAATATGCAAATTGGCAGATTTGACTTTTTAAAATCTATATCATTTAAATTTTTACCAGCAACTATTTAATTATAAACATTATTACATTACACATAAATATTATTATTTTTAATTGACTCATTATACCTACTTATTATTATTTATTAAGACTACTCAGCCAACCTCCACGTGGTGTCTCCTGGGTAACGCTAATAGGCTGAAGGGACTCAACTCGAACAACCTAAAAATATTGGTCGGACTCAACTCCGATAACCCAAAAGTATTTGCGGGACTCAATTCAATATTTGGGACTCAATTCAATGTTATCCAAAATAACTTTAGAGCCGTAAGGGAAAGTAAGCCTTTTAAAGAACCTGTTTTCGACTATCCAATTATTCAGTGCTAGATCGTCTTCTTTGTCACTTAATAAGGTAGTCGTCCGGGCCAATTAATAGGTTTTTCTTTACGTGCTTGTTTGACGGTTAGAGTGTCCAACAACCGACAAATACTTTGTTTTAGTGTTGTTATACGTCAAGCCTTTGCGTGGCGTATACGACAAATACTATATGAATATTGTATAGTATCAGTTTCAATACTGATAATAATGACTTTTTCATTATTTTTATATTTTGTAAGTAAACTTATGGTCACTCAAAATATTTAATATAACTCCTACTCCCCAAAACTAACTATTGGCAGTGTTAGGAAATATCTAGATAAATGTATCTAGATAAGTTATCTAGATAAAAATTATTTATATTTTATCTTATCTAGATAAATTTATACTCAGTTATCTTTATCTTCATCTAGATAAAAATCTTGTTATCTATGAGTACCAATCTAGATAATTTATTTAAATGGAATAAAAATAAAATTTGGAAATTTAAAATGTTTTTATATTTTCATTTTTACATTTTTCTGTACATCATATACCTATTACACATATAATAACTGACAAGATGACAATCTTCTTATGAAGTTTATTTAAAAAAAAAAACTCTTTATATTATATCAAAATGTTTGAAATTTGTTAAAAAAAAAGACAGAAATGTATTGTTATTTTATTTTTCAAATCTAAGATTTTTTTATTATTAAGTTAGAGAATGATTTGTCATCTTCTTATGAAGTTTATTTAAAAAAAAAATATTTTATATTTTATGTTTATTAATGTTTGAAATGAGTTTAAAAAATTATATTTATTTTAAAATGTTTTTAATTATGAATTTTTTACCTAATATCTGTAAGCTGTAGTATCCTGAATATTTTCAAAATCAAACATGAAATTATCTCATATTTATCTAGATAAAAATGTACTTATTTTTAACTTTATCTAGATAAAATTTGGAATAATTATCTTTATCTGTATCTAGATAAGAATTAGTATAGTCATCTTTATCTTTATCTAGATAAATTATTAGTTATCTATTCCCAACACTGACTATTGGATAGGAACAGCATAAACCCTAGGGCGGTAAAAAATCTAAGGCTGGGCTTGTTTATAGTTATATCAATTATTTGCATAATATGTACCAAATTACAAAAATTATACTGTACTGAATACATAACCAAACATGGTGGCAAGTGTAGAAAACATGTAACTATTTATTTACCTTAGCTCGTCAGATAATGAATACATATCATCATGGATATAATCATTCAGCATATTTATTCCATTAATAATAATACATCTACGTTGGAGCTGCAACTGATACGTCCTTCTGGTTGAACATTTCTCTAAACACTAAAATATGATCAATAATGTTTCTTTGATCTGGAAGTATAAGATTTTCCTTATTATTGACAACTTTGTTGGAAATAATTATCAAAAATTATTGACAATAAAGTTCTCCACAATGTTGCTTTGGTTAGGACGCGGCTTTATGGTTTTCAAATATCAAATGGTAGTTTTCTTTTATATTTAGAGAAACGTTGAATCATTTTTTCAATATCTACTAACCCTATGAATGTTCAACAGTGCAATTCCAGTCAAATTATGTTGAAGGTCACACTATAAGCAACATTAACGACATGGTGTAGATCGGCTAAAATTAAGTGCTGATGTTAATTTAAAATTTGTTTTAAGGTTCATTTTCATTTATTTTCAATAATTTTTCAATTTTTTTAAACTAAATTTTAACTTAAATATTTTATATCTGTGCCCGGTATACGCAAGGTGAAGGTCTCGAGTAAACTAAACTGTAAGAAACTGTAAGCAATACGATACTAGTTTGCATAATAATAACAATTCAAAAGAAGCAACACCCAGATATGGAACTACTATAGATGAAGTATTCACAAGATACCTTGATAACGTTCTGTTAGTTACTTTTGTCACATATTTCAGTTATCATCGTCTAATTGTTACATTGATACCATCAGTTGTACCATCAACTATTTTGCATCAACTACTACTATCACAGAAATAACTGACGAACCAACATATAGTATTGAATAGAGTTGTTTCATTATTACATTTGTGTATTTTTGTATGTCTTTGTATATCTTAAAGTACTTCATATCCAAATAAAAAAACAAAATAGTCTTATGACATTAATTTAGAAGTTATTTCATAGTAACCTTATTCATCATCAATTTTCAACATTATTAACAAAATAAAATTTTTGATGTTTCACATCTGCCAGGTGTTCCGCGACGGATAATTTTTTTTTATATACATACCTACTGGATCTTATTATATATATAAATAGCTTCTGTGTAACTACGACAAAAATTGGCATTCTGGCATCTTCTTGGCATTTTTAATGACACAAACAAATAGAAAATATTCAAAGAACTTATTTATGTTTTTTTTTTGGTTACCTTGCAACGTCGGGTATTCATTATATTAACCACTAATAAATAAATATTATTCTCAAATCTTATAACCCCCATAGCAACCATTTATAAACAAAAACAAAAATTTCCATCGTAAATCTCAAAATTCCTGTTTGACCACCTCCCGGGGGTGGAGTTAGGTCCATATATAAACCCTATAAACCCGCTCTACGACATTCTCTGATGCGATTTCGAATTTAATTTATTTTATTTAATTTATAAATATTTACGAAATTGCATAAAATAGCGATTTATTCTCAAACGATTTTAAATATTTGTTATAATTCAAAAAGTATAAGTCCCAGATTTTTGAAATTTCTACCAGCTGTTAAGATTGTTATTTCCTTTATGTCATATTTTTTTCAAAATATTATATTGATTTTTAAGCCACTTATAGGCATTTAAAATATTCGATTTTTTTACATTTTTTTTTTATAATCGGTGATGAAAAAAATTTGGCTCGTACAAAATACTTGAAAATTTAATAGAAGATTCCACAGAAGTAGTTCTTATTTTCATTCAAAAATTATTAAAATCCATAGGCACAATTTTTTTTTATAAGCGTTTGAACAGCGAATATTGACATAAAATTGCATGTAAAATATAATATAATGTATAATATTCTAGACCAGGCATGTCAAACACGCGGCCCGTGGCTCATTTTTTTGTGGCCCGCGGCTACCAATATTAATGGACAAAAAAAAAATATATTTATGTCGTGTAACGACTATTTTAGATTCTTAGAGAGTGGTTTATTTGGTATACATTATTATACTGTCTTATCTTCTGATAAATCATAATCGAATAAGGATTATTGATGGTTTTATATAAATTTATATCTATATAGATATATAGAAAAATTTATAAAAAATATTTATTTTTTCGCTAAATTTTTATGTGCGGCCCAAATAGTATACTTTTCAATATATTTGGCCCATCTGATACTTTGAGTTTGACATGCCTGTTCTAGACTGACAAATGTATCGGGTTTTTTTAAAATGCTCTAACTCAAAAACGAAAAACCGCAACAACTTGAAATTATCACCAAATCTTTATATTGACGTTTTCTATACATGGTTAAGTTTTCAATGTATTTTGACATATTTTGACTTATTTATAGACAATTTTTCTAAATTTTTCGTTTCAAAATAAAATATACTTATTACAATATTTATAAATAACAATGTATTATATTTTAGACTAACATATTATCTCCATTCAGAATCGTTTTTCGTATACAATGATACCTGTCATTGAATTCAAATTTAACAAATCCATTATAATGATCTATCCTATGAAGAGTCCACCTCCAAGTGTACAGCAGAGCGAGGCCCATCCGGTTCTTTTTTTAATATAGTTTCTGTGGTAATTTTATTATAATTGACTTGGAAATTGATGACAGTTTGAATCACTCTTATTTTTGCTTGTATTCTTATAATGATTTGAATCAATTATTATAAAATAGATATCTCTAAAATCAAGAAGATACATATTCAATATTTTGAAAACTCAATATCAAACTGAACAATAGGAACCATAGTACATAAAATTAGTTGAGCAAATATTTTAAAAATTATTTAGGTATTACAAAGATTTTGTGCTAATAGTTCACAAACCATTCAAGATCTAAACAAGCTAATAGTGAGTGGCTTAAATCTGAATTAAAATTATCAATATTAGGACAAAAAAAATCATAGAAAGACCTATAATAAACTATGAAAATAGTTATGTAATACTTAAACGAAATTAAATTAAAACATTAATAAAGATATTTTCTTCTTCAGAAATAATGCTTGCTAAATAAATTACACTTTATTCGCCTGGAAATAGAAGCATGGCTAATTTATTAAAATAGTGTATGAAATCACCTAGTAGGTACTTAAAAATTAAAAAAATTATACGAAACTTAATTAGGATGTATATAAAAACGATGAAAACGTTTTAATTTGCAAACAACGATTTGACAAAACATAATAAATATATTAATATCCGTATCTTTGTTAAAAAGTATATATTCATCTTCCTTATTGATACATTTTGGAAGTAAAAAACAAGTGCTATCTTGACAGGAAGTAAACATCTTGATAAATCAACATACAATACCTTCTAAATCATATCAACTGTTCGTCTTTTTATTATTCTATCTATACTAAAAATAGAAATCGGCATGTATTGTTTTGAAATAATATATCAATTTTGTTTTGATGGTAATAGTAAATGTAAATATTTTTTTAGGTACTTTTCAAGGAAGCACAGAAGGCTAGAAAAAATTATTATAAAAAACTTCGTAAACATTATCCATGATAAATAAGCAGAGTAGATCAAAATGAAGATGATCTACATATTTTTTATATTTTTCTGAATCAGTACATTTCCTTAAATTAAAATTAAATTGAGTTGGATAATGAAATCAAATTATAATTTAATTTCTATAATAATGTTAAAAATGAAGAAAATTACGAAATTTAAATTTAAATCCTATTATACGAATAATATCGTATATCATATATTTAATGAAATATTTAATTTGTAGAGAAATAAATGTATATATTACTGTTTAACTAATGTATATTGCCATGATATTTGTTGTAAATATTTTTCTCAGTATTGTAATAACCCAAAAATAAAAAAGGGGGGTGGTAGCCCAAAGATGGAAAAAGGTTGTAGAGTTATAAGGGGGTTGATTACCTTCCTCCTTGTTTAAGGGAGGGTTCTCGGGATTACAAAGGTTCGAGAGCCGATCAGTACAACTGGATAGTCTGGCAAGCTAGACAAAATAGCACTTACTTGTTTGTGTAGATATTCTGGTGTCGATAATCTGGACACTTATAATTACTGTAGGATGATGGTGAGGTCGAAATGAAGTGAGACAGACACAGGTTTTGATGTACTGAAGCTGGACACCTTTCAACACTCGCACAGACAGCACAAAACAAGTTTGAAAGTATAAAAGTCGCACGTTATAGCCACTCGACATAAAATGCTTCTTAGACTATTTTATGGTCCGTGTGCCCACACTGACGACCTAAGATCAAGAAGCGTTTTATTAATCTCACGGTCCGTGTGCACACACCGACGACCTGAGATCGAGAGCCTTGAAAAGGGTATTGTATCCCTGTTATATAGGAACGTATGGCGGGATGGACGTCGGACCGGTCCCTTTGAAGATTTGACCTACTCATGGTGTCAATAGCGTATTGTTTGTTTGTATATGAAATATTTGTGTTGTCTGTGCGGGTATCGAAAGAACCGTTATTTATTGATTTTACAATTTTACCATGGAATATTGTACTCGTACATTATGACAATTAGTTCGTACAATTTTGAACCTTCGAATGATGCACATCATTACAGTATCTTGAATCTATTTTTATGTTATTATTGTTACAAAATAATTTTTCCACCCAAATTGAATTTAAAATCACAGTGCGGTTTCACCATTACACACAGCGATGATTATGGTCTTCATAAAACCCTTTCTCCAATATATACACTGCAGAAACTTTCGCTATACTCGAAGCATTATCATTTCATTCTTTACTAACCACCATAAAGTCCTCGTTTTAAGAGACTCTTTAAGTACAGTTACCTAAATAGCCAACATCAAACAAAAACCTCACCTGAAGCATCTAAAGCATAATCGTCACAACATACAAAACGATCAAATTAATGTGGGTTCTATCACACATTAGCATTCCAGACAATGAACTCGCTGATGAATTGGTGATGAAAGCGGCAAGATCTCCGAACACTAAAATACATCCACATGTAACCAGGGCCATCCCGAGATTTTTCGGTGCCAGGGGAAAATTAATTTGGCCCTTGGACTATAATAATAAGATATGATAAACAAAATACTCACTGAGAATAACAAAATTCTTGCAAACGTATTTTTCCAACCAATCGAGCTCATTTTAATTTTCATTCATGTACTGCATTATATACTTACATAATATAATTGAATATTATTCATATTATTTATATGAATATTATTCAATAAATTATTTTAACTGTGCGGCTGGTCATGTTCTTTCGCGCGCATTGTATGACTGTATAAGTATTACATACGAGTATTATAATATGTAAATGGAGCAAAGAAGATAATTTTTGTCTCAATAACGATTGTCAGTGACATTATTAATTATTATACATCAAGACTTTATGGGAGTCTTTTATCCTAAAAATATTCCAACAATAGGGCCTGGAGCAAAATGGTCCCGTTGTCGCCCATCTGAACGGTTTTGCATTTAACATACGAAGATGTAATCCATGCCCTAAAAATCACATGTTGTTCTTTGTGGAAAAATCGATAAAAAAGAAACTAACAAAAACAATTAACTTAAGCAAATTAAACCATAAGCTAAAAATTGCCAATCCCTCAAATAAAGCTTAGATGGTATGAGAATACCGTAGTCCCTAAAATACGCATTGGACATAATAAACTCAAACATTCTTACTTAATGTATAAGTTTGAACCCACATATGAAAAGTGACTCATTGAACTCACTATTATTCACATATTTTTAAAATTTTCCACTTATCAGAACACCTGAACAAAATCAAATATAAATACTCTCATTTAAAGAAGCATTGGACTTTAGACAAGAAAAAAAATAATAGACTTCATATGAAACAATGGATCAATAATACCAGACTTTCAAAACTATGAAAATATTTTTAAAAAAATTATTCTTAAATAAAATATAAATTTAAGTATTGTAAAATATTTTAGGTTAATAAATCATTTGGAGCCTTAAAAAAAAAAAATTAAGTACAAATATTTTCGAAGGATAGATTCCAAATGTTATTACGTTAGTGCGTTATTGGTAATTAGGATGGCATCAGGTCAAGGTTGCCGTATTATAGATAAAATATCATATACTTATAAAGGGTATAAATATTATTGTAAATTGTAGCAATATATAGTAAGCATATAGCTTATAGTAGTAAATAATGGATAAGACAATGTAAAATTTACAGTGTCTAGAGCTCATAATAATATTATAATTATATCTTACTTATGAAGAACATATATCAAAAATATGTCAAGATATCTGGAATGAATCATTTTTTTTTTTTTAATTATTTTTTAATTGGAAACATATTATAATTATTATTATTATATTAGGTCGAATAACCTGCCTCATCATTAGTGTTAAATAATATTATATTATAATAGTATAAAAATTATAGTGAAAAATATGTAGCAAATACAAGTTTAATAATATTACTTATTATTATCTATGGAGCGTCATAATATAATATTCAAAATAGATTTATCTATTTTGTTTCTTATCGAAATCTACACATCTGATACATAATTATATTGCTTTAATTTCATAAGAAGTAAAAACTAACAATCCATTCTAATGATTCCATAGATATATATTTAAATATTCATGAATATTGAAAAACTAATCAGCTAAAAAATATATGAACATCAATAAATTATTTGTTATTAGTCATTCTCAACAGATTATAGAATAGGATGAACCAAACAGGTTTATAAAAACTATCGAAATATTTCTATATACAACTTCATTTTTTTGCATGATATAAAAATGGAAAAAAAGGAAATATTGAACCAGAATAATTTATCTATGATACAAATGCAATTAAAAAAAAGTACTTATATTAATTTTTTTTTATAATAAAAATCGATTTCCCAGAAGTTTTGGATTAAATTACTTGTATTTAATAAATATTTAACAACATATAAGCTATAGTAATGACATACTTAGTTTGTAGACTATATTAAATTGTTGGCCACACAATATTTTCAATCCATTGAATATACTTTGATACTTTTGTATAAACAGCGGGTGAATTCTTTTCAGCACAACTTCTTCCAAATGATGTTATTCCTATTTGTAAATACATGCATGTGTAATTTATATGTTTTATTTGAATAGGACCACCAGAATCGCCCTATAAATGTTAAAAAATGAATACAAATGTTAATAGTAAGAACATCAAATTTCTTACTCCACAAGTGTCTTTTCCTTCATTTGATCCTGCACATATCATACTATCATCATCTATTCCATATGGTAATTTAGAAATATTACTCTTAGGATAAGTTTTATTGCATATTTTTGCAGGAACAGTATTTAAAATTACTTTTAATAAGTCCGGACTAAATGCTTCACCTAAATATTTTTATTCAAATTAATATTTAAACATTTATAAATATAGGTATATAATACAATTTGTATTAAATATAAAAACTAACCATTTGCAGTTTGTCCCCAACCAGAAGCTATTACTGATGACGTTTTTAAAAACTGATTCGTATTGATACAAACGGGTCTTACATATTCTGAGAACATTACTTTTTTTTCTAATCGAAACAGAGCTAAATCATTGTATTTTGCACGAGATGGTTGGTAACTTGGATGTATAATGCGTTGAACTATTTTATAGTCTTGATGTATGGTACCATCGTTGTATGTGAGGTAGTTAAGTTCCCCTAGACGAGCCCAACTTGCAGGACTTAAAAAATATATTGTTGTTTCATAACATAGCATTAAATAACAAGTAATTTCAATATATTTAAATACGAGTATATTATTTATTAAATTATATACGTACATATTACTGATTTTTTCACAATGCGCTGCAGTTAATATCCATGTGTCACTGATCAGCGATCCTCCACAAAACCACGATCTGTTATCGGGTTTTTCTTTATTATAGCCTATCAGGACCTGTAAGGATTAAATATAAATACAGATTATTACTATGCATTTCGTTAACAATTACCATGTGTGGAAATTCCTTTGGTACAGCTTTTGTACCATTTACAATCAATGTTAAAACATCAATGCAGTTTTTTATTTTGATGTTCTGATTCGAACCAGTTAATATCGGATCCTTTATAGAAGTATAAATTAACTCAGAGTACTGTCGGCACACTTTTCGTTAAGTAAAACAATGTAACAATAATAGCTAATTATCAGGTAGAAATATTTTTTTTTTTTTACAAATTTATCTTGATTGAATAAATTTAACATACTTTCATTCGCCTTATGCAGTTTTCCAGCTGTAGAATACTGAGTTGTTTCTGTAGGAATATTAAAACTATTGGTAGTGCTAGTAATCTTTTTCTCAGGTGGACAACAAACTATGACAGTTGATTTGTCAAACGAACATATTTGAGGATTTATAATATTTTGTTTTATTCCTTCATTTACAATCGCACAATCATCAATTCTTCGACATATGTGATTATAAGAATCGTCATTACTTTTGTAACAAATTTCTCCTACATAAAAATAAATACATGATTATTATTTATAACATTATTTTGCTAGTTTTGATGCGTATGCTTATATTTTTTCACGTTTTATAATATCAGTTACGAATTGTTTTTGAAAATTGTTATCATTTAAAGATTCATGATTTTTGTTTAAATTATATTCTGTTATTCTTAAAATATTGAACTAAATACAAATAAAAATAATAAATATACCTTCATATAAGTCTAGAAGCTGCGCATAAAATCCTGAATTTATAAAACATATCACATATAATGAACACTGCAGAATTTCAAAATTTCTCATTTTAAACGAAACAATAAAAATTATTGTAATGTTTACAATTTTAACTAAGTATACTACAAAGATAGTTTTGTTTAAAAAATTAATAATACATTGCAGTATTATTACTTCATATAATGAATGCATTTATACATTTTACATACTAAGAACTACGTACTATAGCCATACTAAGAACTTTATAAAGTAAACATAAAATTATATGCAAACACTTCAAATGTAAAGTCCCACCTTACTAATACTAGTTCTTATTTATGGACAAGAAGTGGAATTCATGTATATTATAACTGATTTGTCAAGGTTGCATTAAAAACATACTAATGAACTAAGAATTATTAGAATCCCCTCCACAAATACCTATTTAATATTTTTGTCTTATAAATGTAGAACATGTATACAGCAAAAACAAGTTTAAGCGCGAATCAGTTGTTGGGAAGATATTTTAGTTATTTATTTTAGATAATTGATGTATTTTGATTATATTATTATCTACTGTTTGTCTAAAATATTTATTATATTTATAATAAATATTTAGTTTTACGGGTATATATCTTGAAAAAACGTAAAAGTAAAATTTTGAGTTTCATATTATTTCTTTTTTTTTTTGATTTGAATGAATATTACAACATAAAGATTAAAATATATAAAAATTAAGAATATTTTGGTACATAGGAATATTATTTAAGTGCAAATTCAACTCTAAAGACGAAATTAGTTATGAATAATATGTCGATGAAAGAATAAGAATTAAGGAAAATGATTATTTTAAAAGAAGGATAACCTTAGGACAAGAGTTTGTATATGAATGTATTGTGGGGATGAAATAAAGGCTAGCGAAGAAAATGTGAAGGAACCACATAATACGACTTTAGGAATGTGTGTATATGAGAAGAGCTAAGTAGAAAAAGAAGTAGAAAAATTCTTCGTGAGAAAATTTCTAATGCGGAGTCATGGGAATAATATGATTAGGGCATTTATTTATAATGATCGTCTTTAAAATGGACTTAATACAGAAAATAACAATGATTAGTAACTAAATAATTATACAAATCAATCATAATAAAGTTAATTATTTATAATTAAAGTATAGATTTTCACCTGATTGGGCTATCGTTGAAAAAATCAAAATATTTTAAAGCATTTATTGTAGTTGGCATTCTGTTAATCGAAGCAAAAATACTGTAGGTAATTTTTTCGGTAAATTGTTGTGCAGAATGTTTTAGTTGCACGAGTATTAACCCTAAGGACATTAAAAATGATTTGATTCTAATAACTAAATACCTAGTTTATATAACCAAAGCACATCGTATTATTTTTTTCTCTTTTTCAGTGAATCACTATTAAAATGTATTGCTAGATGTTCAATAGATGTACCTATTTTGCTTGTTTTATTTGTCAGTATATGTAAAACCCGATTCTGAATACGTTCTAATTTGATTATTAATGTAAACTGATGCGAAATCCAAATGGTTGAGCCATATTCTAAAATAGAGCGAACCAAAAAAAGATGTAATGGTTTTAAGCAATTTGGATTTTTAAATTCGGAGCAATTAAGACGTATAAGCCCGAAAGTACGGAGTGCTTTATTGCATGTTATATCTAATGGTTATTAAAAGATAAATCACTCGATAAAATAATCGTCTTTAATTTGCGATAATTCTAATAAATCCATTCATTAATTTAATATTGATATTTTATATTTAAGTTACGATTTATAATGAGATTTGTGGACATTTATTTGCATTAACACTTAGACCATTTTTTGAACACCAGACATAAAATTGGTCTAAATCGGATTGTAGTAACCACGAATTAAGATACGCTGTGTATTATAATACCATCAATACTAAAGTATAGACTAGCGGTTCCCTAACTTATTTAAGTCACGCATCCCCAAAACAAAATAATGTAATCACGTTTCCCACGAATAAATAAAACACCATTTTTTATTATTTAAATTTAAGTTAACTATTATTAGGGTTACCATAATTTTTTAGACCAAATCCGGACATCAGTTCCATGTCAGGGGGGGGGGGGGAATTTAAGATAAACAATATTGTTCTTTCATTAATTCAATTTTATTTAAATCTATGAATAAAATGTCTACATAAGAGTTATTAGGTTAAATATATTAGTAAAATTGATAATATTAATTAAATAATAAATAATAATATAATTAATAATATGTATAATAATTAATAATGTGGGCTAAAGTGCAATTTACCACCCCATGCAAATTTTTCGATTTTTTTTTTTTGAACTTATGTACCTCATCCGAGTGCAACGATGGTGCAATCATAATTTGTCGCTCTCACTTAGTTTCAAAGTTATGGCCCTTGGAAGTAATCAATTTTGCGTTTTTTACGCATGAGCGCAAGCGTTTTTTTTATTCGTGAGACTTATTATATCAATGAAATTATTAATGAGTACCTATTACTTTTTTTTAAGCCTAGGTTGTTGTTGTTACTTATGGCACAATCATTTAATTTTGGACTTACAAATATTAGAACATACAATTACTTTTAATAATAAAATTAGTTTATTAATAGGTATTAAATATATATATCGCTCTCACTTAATTCATTCTCATTATCGTAATATAATATAATAATATAATATAATCTAAAATCGTTTTTATAATTGAATGATTAATTTCAGGTAGGTATAATGCGAGAATTTATTTTAACCAAATTGACTATTTCTACTTCCAGGAGAGGAATATTTTTAATTGTCCGAGCGAGCACAACAAGCGCGGTGATTCGGTGCAACAAAAATGCAATTTTCTTAACCCTGTGACCCACCTGGGGAGTTGTTGCATAGCAAATCGGGGGATATTTTCGTTTTTAATTGTCCGAACAAGCGCAGCGAGCGAGTGACCCCGCTCGGTGACTCGGTGCAACAAAAATGCAATTTTGGAAGGTCATAACTTCGAAAATAAGTGAGAGCGACAAATTCTGATTGCACCATCGTTCTTAACTCGATGAGGTACAAAAATTAAAAAAAAAAAATCGAAAAATTTGCATGGGGTGGTAAAGCGCACTTGTTCCATAATGTGTTATAAAATCTGTCACCTAATAACTTTTTATATCAATAAAACCACGTTAAACGGTTACCTTTGTAAAATCTGGACATTTTTAAAATCCGGACGTCAATCCGGACAGGTGCTTGAAATCCGGACTGTCCGGACGAAATCCGGACGTATGGTAACCCTAACTATTATCTATCTATCGACCTAAAAATAAATACAGTTTAAATATTTGCCTAGTGTTTCTCAAAAGAAATGCACCTCACAGTTTGGGAATCGCTTATATATGTTGATATTATCTGTAGCGCCACATGCAACCGTGATTAAAATAAAATTAATAAAAACTTTTTACCTAAAGTAGATTTAAATACTACTATGGCTGTGATAATAATATCATTAATTATCATAAAAGTTTATCTATAAAAATAGCACTTAATCCATAGAAAAAAGATTAGTCAAAGTAATTATAATTTATAATATTAATGTTCACTTAAATCTTTTTTTATTAATGCAAATTAGATTTATATGTTATTACTACCTTGATTAAGTGCTGTTTTATTTTTATTAGTTAACTCTTATGATAATTAATTATATTATTATCATAGAGAGTAGCCAGATGATAAGAAATATACCGATAAAATGGTTGATCATTCATACATATATTATCATAAAAAATTATTATTATGTCAATAATACATTTTTAATAATATTTTTTTAACCATAAGCATCAATTTGCACCATAGCTTGTACAGTATATTTTTCTTTTATCTGTATTTTATAATAATATTCTATATAATATTCAAAGGAAGTAAAATATTAATAATGAATACGTGTTTATCCATATAATTGTGAACAATGTTTATAAATATTCGATTTGATAATATAGTCTAATTGATAGTAATTGTCCAATAAGTATATAAATTTAATAAAATTATGAACTCATTCAACCAAAGAATTAGAAGAGATGGAAATATTCTAATCATATCATCCAAGGCCATAATAATAAATCCGTATGATTTTTTACTATGTCTATAACAGAGTATTATTAGTCTTACTAAAATTAACTTTATTACATTCTTAATTAATATATCATCTGGAGGAGCTATACATAAGAATATTGGTGAGTTCAAATAAAATACATTATTACTTACATAGTTTATAGCATTTTATAAAAAAATAACCAATCATACTTGATTAAAAATTGTCATAAAATTCCATGATAGTAATTTTTTTGTAATTCACATTAATGTATAACTAATTAATAGCTACATTGACTAGTGGCTGGTAACCTTTTTATTTATGTAAATCATAGTTTTTAACATATTTTTATTGAGGGCTGCATACAAAATTAAAATGAACATTATTTAAAATGCAATTTTAACATAACTCTAATATATTTATGGACAGTATAAATCATAGTATCATACTACGAGGTTATTAACTTATATATGAGGTTAACTTTATTCATTAATTTTGAAATAAATACATAAGTACAGAAAATATAATAATAATATAGTCATAAAAGATTATTTTTTGTGAGAACTTAATAACATAATAACTTAACTTAACAATGAGTTATAAGCTCATATATTATATTTGTTAAAGTATAATAACTATAATTTTATTTTATTTATTACAATTTAAGATATAAAATCAAAATTAAAATAACTGAGATATATATTTAGAGAGTCATAGAAAAAGGTTCTGAGGAATCACTGGTTGCCGGTATCTGGTATTCACCATGATATAATATATTTACTTACCATCTGCAAATAGTATATAATTTGTTAAGGTTATTGTGCAAAACCTTTAATTAATTTAAGTAAATACAATAATTTCAGGCTTTACTGAAATTGGTTTAGTAAAAATACTTACAAAATACTTACATACTTATCATAAAATACCTTCCCCAACCCATTCCAATTTTCAAGGAGGGTATATTATGTGACATGTTAGCTTGCCACTTATAAGATATACAACTATAATTGCATCATATAGATTGTATATCAAGTTAGAAATATTATTTTTATTAACCTATTTAGTTAACTAGTTTTTAATTTATTCTTAATTATATCATTACATTTTTGGGTTATGAACACTAAGGTTATGAGATTTGAATGCTAATTAAATACTTATTTAGAGTAGCTTATCGAGTTTTTATTTCCTATAGTTAAATTAAAAACTTGAAGTGAGCAATGAACAATGAGTTCCATGAAAAATACATAAATGAGTTAACACTAATTGTTACAAAATTTTTTATATTTTTGTAGATGTATTGCTCTTTTGGTTGATTTACAAAATTATATGCTTATTTAATTGTCTAGAGTTATTGAAGCTTGTAAAAAAGTAAATAGCAAGTAATATATAAATATTTAATTTTTTTTTGTTAATTTACAAATTTGTTGAAATCATATAAAATGTTTTAAAAATAACATACATAAGTACCAAATAATATCCGTTTCATGTCAAGACATTAATTTCTTTTGAAATAATTAAAATTTATAATATTTTCATACCTTGATGCCTTATTTAAATTTTTTTTTATTATTATTATATTTTTTCATTGAGGATAATGCTTCGACATTTAGGGTCATTAGCCTAAGATTTTACATAGGATTACTAATTAATAAATAAATACATGTTTACATTTAACTGATTATTATAATAGGTTTATACATTTAATGGCATTGTGAAAATTGTAGATGGCATTTGTGTTGACTTTATTTAGTATTTCCTCCATGTTGTTGGGGTGGTTTAGAATGTGTTGTTCTTCATCATAATCAGAGCATTGGAGTGTAAGGTATTCTATTACCAGTAGTGCATTGTATTGTTGACAGTTTGGCGATTTTTCATGGTTGAAGAAATAAGAGTGAATAAGATGATGAAAAACCTATTTTGGTTTTAGTGGTAATAATATCTACTTTACCAAATGATTTGATGAGAATTTGCCATTTATGGACTTTTTTTTAAATATTTTTTAACTTGTTGTTTTTTATGCTGTTTCATTGGGATTGTCACTGTTGGATTGAAGTTTTATAAAAATTATTCTATTTATATCTTTGTTTGGTAGTTAATTCAATGGAATAACTTGGTTTGCTTATAAATTGGCTTCTTCATTATCGGGTATACTAGTGTGTAAATGTGTGTTAAATTTGTTTTTAGGTACATTTATTAAGAGTATAAAAACTAAATAACAGTTGTATTATAATATATATAATAATAGTTATGCTTCTTTCGAAATATTGTCTGGCTTAATATCTATGTACAATAATAGTTCATAAACAAAGGTTATTACTTTTGTTTTTTTATTGTTGATTATTATTATTAGATTAATAATTTCATTCAAGTTTTGTTATTTAGATTTACAACTGAATATCTGTAAGTTTGTAAAATGGCAGTGTACTTAAATCCATGTTTATCACTTCCAATACATTTATCTGAAAACGAATTTGAAGATCTTATACAAAAATTGAAAGATTGGACTATTATGCATGGTTATTATTTTTATATATATTTTTTACTTTGAATGAATTGCAAATTAATTAGTACAAATATTTATAGGAGGTGGCATGAGATCAAAAAAACAATATTCCAATGATTCTTTAACTGTGGTACCATTTACATTAGTGCCTTCAGTTTTTCCACGTTCTGAATTCCAAAAAGCAGTATCAATTCAACCAGCATTAAATGAACTGACTCACCGTGTTTCTAATGATTATGCGTTTTTATACTCTTGTTTAGAAAAGTATTATATTTATTTATTGACTGTTAAATAAGTGATTATAAAATAAGTACCTAATTTATTTATAGAACTATAGAAGTTGATGAATTTACACGTAATTTATTCAAATTATATGAAACTGTAAGAAGTGAAGGCTTTGCACAGGTAAGTTTCTAATAATCATCAAGCATGATAAAATGATTCATCTTATTTATAATTCATATTCAACAAGCATTTTGATTTTTTTTTTAAGATAATATCTTGTTTAGTGGGTAAAAAAAATTAATAACATTTCTATATTAAGCTTTTTTAATAAATCATCTAGTTAGATGTGACATAATTTATTTACATTACACTTCAAGCTTTTTAATATAAATATCAAATAAAAACTACTAACACAAATAATTAGTGATAAGAATAATAAAAATAATATTATTTCCAAGAAATAATAATGATTCAACAATTTAATAGTGTTCCTTTTGAATATGCTATGAGATTATAGTTTTAATTTCATTGGGGACGTAATGCTTATCTTGAATGATTTTTCAAGCGCATGAGCCTTGGGATGTTGCGCTCAGACTTCATGCAAGAAAAGGAAGCAAGCGGTTATTACATCAAACAAGTTGAAATGAACACAATTGCTAGCGGATTTGGTTGGCTTGGTATCGTTTCCGGGGACATTCACAGGTCAGGATTTATGTCATCTAAATTTCTGTATACCTGAACCCAGATTAATTTATTTTCATTTTTTTCTATTTAGACCTTTGTCTTTTATATGCTTCAGATTAGTTAGTGCTTATTATAATCTAAATATTTTCTTGGAACAATTGCAGTTTAGCTATCAAGAAATTTTTGCAAATTTTTTTTTCGAAACCTATGTAAATCAACGTTTTAAAAATTATAATGCAAAAAAAAAAATCGGTGCTGATGCTTGGTTTTTGAGCCATCACATTGAGTTAAAACATTCCGAATGTTTTTAACGAAAATATCCCTCGATTTGCTGTGCAAATCCACATCGAGTAGGTAACAGGGAAAAGTGAAAAACATTCCGAGTGTACCTGCGCTCACTCGGACTGTTTTAGACAAAAAAATATTTACGATATTTAGGTTTATGTTGTCAAATAAATCCAGTTAGATGATAATTAGGCGGATAACATATTATGTCTGTAATAGAACATTAAAAGACATTAAGATAAAAATTGTATGTAATAAACTCGTACTCACTGTAAGTACGCTGGTCAACTTTACGACCCATTATTAATGAATGACCACCCTAATTACGAAGAAAATAATGAGTCTGATGAATGAAACTAATTTTATAAATAATGTATAAATGTAAAAATTGATAAATAATATGTAAAAAAAATAAATCAAAAAACTCTTGGTTAGGTACACTGCAATAATTCCCTAAATTCGAGAACTCTCGAATTTCAAACCGTTATAACTCAAAAAGTAAACGTTGGCGCCGATTTTTTTTGACACCATAATTTTTAAAACGTTGATTTACATAATTTTGGAAAAAAATTTGCAAAATTTCTCGGTAGCTAAACTGCAATTTTACCATATTCTTGAATGTTCTGAAAATAAAAATAAAGCATTTCATCTTACTAAATTAAAAATTATATTATCTGTATTTATTGGAGAATTTATTGAGTAATAATACAATGTCTGTTATTGTCTTTTATTTATATATGTATCATGTAGGTTTAGCTTTATATTGCTATTAATTTTCAACTTAATAACTAATATATTAATTTCTATAATATGTGGTGTATGATAATTGGATAATTTTCAATTTTATGGTACTTATTTAACAATATAATTTTTTTTCTTATATATATTACATTAATGAAATAATTGAATTTTTTAGTATAATTAACGCAAAGAAAAATATAATAATCATTTCGAAGCATTATTTAATGTTTTAAGTTAACTTGCATTAACTATATTTTAATTTTTAATGTATTTATTTGAAATTTAGTATAATAATAATAAAGGTAGAAATGTTAAGGCTATGAAATACATATACCTTATTTTTAATAAAAAAAAAAAATAATAAAAATTAAAAATTTATTATATAAAAAATAAAAACAACATGTATTTATGAAATATAAGAATATAAAATAATATTTACAGTTGAATATTGATGAATTTATTAGATACATCATTATCTTAATAAATTAATTAGCATTTTCAATAATTTTTACTTTAAAAATAAATACATAAGATTATATGACATTTGGACGTGAATACGAGTACAGAACAAATGTTATTATTTAATTCTAGTAGTGATAAATATTGGGAAACTGAACTTTTTTGCGTGACCAGTATTGATTATTGTTACACATTTATAAATATCAAACTATTGGCAATATATATTAATTATTAAGTTTTGTAATAAATATTGAAAACCATAACATAGGTGACTAGTTGATCTTCGATGTAATTGGTCGATTATTATTACTGTATCTTATCAATGTTTGTTGGGTAAAATTTTTAATTGAGTAAGTAACAACGTGGTTAGCCGATCTGATTAAATCATTCTAATAGATCTCATTGTAAGAAAAATAATTTATATAAATTCTGTTGTAAAATAAAGGATTTATGTTTAAATTATAATTATATATAGTGTTGCAATATCTACTAGTTGTATATGTTGCATTATTAGAGTACCCTAAAAATTAACGTTACTATAAAATCTATAAACATTTAATGACTCATAATTTGATTTGATCTAATATGTTAATGAAATAAAATATTAAAAAAATGATTGAACTTTTTCAACCACACTTATCAGCATTTTATGATCATAGAATAATAATTTAATATAATGCTTAATGTTAGATGTCATATATGCATAATATCTTTATTATTCTTATAACATTGGTGCAATTTGTATCAATATACATTTTGTATATTTGAAAAGTATTTATAAACATCGACTTCTTAAAAATCTTGAGGGAAAAATGCTTGTTGGATTTTGGTAAAAAGACTAAGAAATAAAAATTATGTAAATCTCTGCACGGGGTTTGCATTCGGTTCTTCTGTAGACCGCAGAAAGGATACACAATGTGTATTTTGTTGATGTGTGGTGCTTTACAGTCAAGGTGTCTGGGATTATTGAGGTCAGACTACTTGTTGGATGTTTGCAATTCTTCCTCCGTGAAGCAAGTGGAATTGAACACAATCGCTTCGAGCTTTGGCGGTTTGACATCGACAGCCCCTACTCACAGGTACATTATTATCTGCAGATTCGGGTTTAATACTTCATGTATACCCACTTTCGAGTGCTCTCCAATTGTAAAAAAATGATATAGTTTTAATGGCTATCAACAATAATCTTCTACCTACTTTTCCTTTTTGAATAAACTGTACAAAATTATAATTTATTGTAGACAGAGGTCTTTAATGTTGAATTTAATGTAATATTAACACGAAAAAATTGCTTAATATTTTAGAGCTACTTTTGTTCTTTGTTGATAACCTTTTTTTTTTTCTGTAGGTTTTTCTTCCAACAGATGGGATTGTTAGACAAACTAAAAATGGTTAGTATTTTTTCTTTATCGTCCACACAAATGATTAATTATCCCAGTATCAACAAACAAATTTTTAAATTTATTTTTGTTCTGTATATAATATATATTTTGAATTTAGTTGCCTGAGAACAAAGCTTTGCAAGGTCTATGTTCTGGAATCATTAAAGCTTGGGAACTTTTTAATGACAAAGAGTAAGTTTAGTCATTTATTATTATTCATATTGATTAAATTATACAAACCAATCATATATGTCTGATTGCATTGTCAGATAAAAAGCTTAAAATATAATATTTTTAATACATTTTTAGTTCAATCATTTTAATAATTATTGAAAATCAATCAATGAATGTCTGTGACCAACGTTTTCATGAATTTGAAATAGCTCGTCAAAAACCAGAATTAAAAGTAATTCGTAAGAATTTAACTCAAATAGCAAACGAAGCAAAACTTTCAGATACCAAAGATCTTATTGTGTAAATAATAAGAATGATTATCTAACTAATTGACAATACCATTGTCTACAAATTATATCAAATAATGTTTTATTTAGTCAAGGAAAAAAAGTTGCTGTTGTTTATTACCGAGCTGGTTATACACCTGATCATTACCATAGTGAAGCTGAATGGTCAGCACGCTTGATGATCGAACGTTCAAAAGCCATAAAATGCCCCAACATCCAATACCATTTGGCAGGAACTAAAAAAGTATGCTAACAAAACTTACCTCAATTTAAGTATGTTTTTAATATATTTAGTCAAGTTTTGTTTTTTTTTTATCAGTAACAAAATCATAGAAATTAAATGTTTTCTTATATGTATCGTAATAAAAAATGAATTAACATTCTTATTCACAAATAATTTATCAAATATTAATTATAATATTAAGTTTAATTAACTGTAGGTACAACAAGCGCTGGCATCTCCAGGAATGCTTGAACGTTTCATCAAAGATACTAAAAAGTCTACTGATATCCGAAACATGTTCACAGGATTATATGCTCTCGATTTGGTCAGTAATAATTATGTAAAGATCATTAGTAAAAAAAATGTATTAAGTTTCTTTCTTATTCAGAATGAAGATGGTGATAAAGCTGTTAAAATGGCTTTTGATTGTCCAGAACGGTTCGTATTAAAACCACAAAGAGAAGGTGGTGGCAACAACTTGTATGGAGAAGATATTAGACATGTAACTAAAGTATTTTAATTTGTTTTCTAAATATTAATTTTTCCATTGTTTTTTAGAAACTTACTAGTTGCATGAATAGTAAAGAACGGTCCGCATGGATTCTGATGGACAAAATAAATCCTCCTGTCCAACAAAATTACCTAATTAGACCAAATCAAGATTTTAAGAAAAATTCATCCTTATGTGATGTAGTATCTGAACTTGGCATCTTTGGCATAATATTGTGGTGTGTTAAGAATGAATACAATAATGACTTTTAGTTGTGGAAGTTTACAATAATTAAAAAAATTATATTTCAGTGATGGTGATGACATATTAATAAATGAACAAGTAGGACATATGATGCGTTCGAAGTTAACATCATGCAATGAGGGAGGTGTGCATGCAGGTGACGGTGTGTTAGATAGCCCGTTTTTGATAGACGATTGTCCAATAAAACTCCAATAATATCATTTTTCTGAATTTTGCAAACCATTTAGAGTCTTAACTAACCAATGCAATTATTATTCATAGTTATTGCTTCTTTTACTAATGTTATGAATACACACATTTTTGTTTTGTCAGATTTATGCTTTTTATTTAACATTTAATAAATGTGACTGTACTAAAAAAAAAAAAAAAAAAAAAAAAATACATAAAAATAAAGGCAAAACTTTTAGATCTGGTGAATGGTATTATAAGCTTCGAACCAATTAAAAAAATGATTCCTAATGAAAAAGTTTGACAAGATCAGTTTAATGTTTTTTAACGGAATTAAATTGTAATTAATTTATACTTATATTACTATGATCAAGGATTGTAAATAAAATTAATTTAAAAACATTATGACAACTAATGACTAACTTTCAACAAATGTCAGAATAATTATCAAAGTTTAGCACTGCTAATTTTATTTTATTATAAATATACTTATGTAACTATTAGAAATCAAATTACTGTGTCTAATGTATTAAAATTAAGAAGTTAATCTTTTTACTCAGATTCATAGTTAAATTTCATTATATTGATTCCAATTTGTTGATAATATATTAAAAAAAAAAAAAAAAAACAATCAATAATAAAGACCTAATCATTCAATCAAAAATACGATTTATTTTCAGAAAATAATTTATTTATACATAAGTACTTATGTTTTAGTAATTAAACCATTAAACTAAACTAATGACAAAGTTAAAAAATATTTTTTTTATTTTTTTCTTCTTTTTTATGTTTACAAAAATACGATTTGAACCAATTTATTTATTATTTAACAGTGCTCTCTATAGGTCATATCTTACAATTTAATAGGTAAGGCAACAATTTTACAAAAATGTAAGTGTATCATAATAATATTGATTTGATATCACATCAATCTAAATTAATTAATTTAATTAACAAAAATATTTGAACTCCTATTTGTATTTTTATTTAAATACTATACAATATAGAAAATTTTAATGTATATGATATATCTAAAAAAAAAATTAAATTTGATATTAAACAAGCATAGTGGAATACAGTTGAGAATAAATATTATTTTAATAGAGAAGAAATATTTATGTTTTGTGTATAAGACTGATACCGAAATGTCACTTAAAAATAGTTACGTGAAAATGATATCAAGAGTTCGAAATTTTAAAAATTATATTGAAAATATTAACAAAATAAATAATTATTAACAGTTTTTAGTATATAACAATTTTAAATTACATTTAAGTCAACACTTAATGAAGTTCAACTAAAATTATTGTTACGTGTTGTTCTTCTGCGTTTAGGTTCAATAACTTCTTCTTCTTCTTCTCTCTGAAAAATAATAAAACAAAAGTAGAGTATAGAAATTTACAATTTGTTGTAATATATTTTATACGTACTTCAACAGACATGTCCAACATAGTGGAATCTTGTACATCATTATTCTATTGAAAAAAACAATATTTGTTATAATTTACACATATAAAAATTATATCAACATAGTATTTAATAATTAAATAAAACAACTCTCTAAATTATTTACAGTTCTTAAGAACAAAAAAGTTGTGAATAAAAACTATTAAATTAACATACATTAACTAGCTTTACGAACCAAATGTATAGTCGATATTTAATTAGTTCATGGAAGTAAGGAGATAATTAATTAGTGTATAATAAACTACATTAGTACAGATTCAGAGATTAATAACAAATTAAACTGATACAAACAAGATTAAAAATACTTATTATTTTATAGTAGATGTTATATTTATATGAAGAAAATTAGATTATAAATATATGCATTATATTGACTTCAGACCTCCAACAAACAACAGTTTTTTGGAGGCCCCAAAGTTCAAGTCATCTACCTTACAATATAAGGCATAAGCTCGCAAGGATGGTTTGATCATCATTAGTCAATTATTAAAAATAGAAATGTATAATTTCTACCTACAGTAAAATCATATATTTAAAAATAACACTACTAATATATTACCATACCAAATTATAATTAGCTATAGTATTATTATTATATTATTATAGTATTATATAGAACTAACTATAAAGTGTAAAAAAAAAATAATGATTTCAAAAATAGTATTAATATATAGAACTAACTAGTGTAAAAAATTAATGATTTCAAAAATAGTATTAATACATAGTACTAACTATAAAGTCTAAAAAAATAATGAAAATTATACATTTTAAAACCATCATGTTAAAATGTATAATAATTAATGTATTGCAGAATTTGTTTCTCATAATAATATTAACCAGTTACCTTCAGTTAGAGTATGTTTTGAGTAAATAATTTAATAATTGTATAATAGTATGTGATATTTGATAACAACTTTGGTTGACAAAATATAATCATTGCATGTTCAGGGCCTTGTCAGTCACATATGACTGACGCTCTTTTTTTATTAGTGCGATTCATATGCATCCCCTAATATAGCTACACTGATGTAAAACGTGTTATCTAAACGGATACTAATTTGATCGCATATAAGCCTGTTTGAGTGGTACGCATGTTTTCGCCCTTGCGCCATGAGATAACTTATTTTCAGTCTAATTTGACTGACATGACACACACAGATAAATCGTAGAATTTGGCTTGGCGGTTAGTGTTAATTACACAACTATTGGAAATAATATTGTTGTCAAATAATTATTATTAGTGGAAATAATTATTAGAACAAAATAATGATTTGATATTTTTGATTGAAAACACCATCACTAATAAGTTATTTAGTCAACTGATAGATAATATATTTTAAATATTTTTAGGGGACTGAAACCACAAGGCAATACTTGTTAAAGATAACTAGTTTCTACAAAAATTTACTTAAGATTATTGTTAGTATCATAAAACTTAATAGCTATTATAAATATATAGCTTTATAACTTTATAATATGAGTTTAAAAATTTTACTAAACTAAAATTTAATTTATAATTATAAATGATGCAATATTTATCTTAGGTTTTTTATCTAATATGTTTAAGATATAATACTCACTACTTTAGATTCATTAGGTCGATTAGTTGGAATATTATGTTTCTGAGCTCTAGTTTTTGTAGTTCTTAAAGCAGCTGAAAGACCCGTTTTCTTCCCATTGTTATTTACTTGCTAAAAGCAATAGTATAAATAATATACTCGTATAACATAGCATTTATCTTACCTTTATTTGAAATTTTTCTGGCAAGTACACTTTTACATTTACAAACATGGGATCTTCATGCCTCTTAAAGAACATAGCTGATATTCTTATTTCGGAAAATGGAGAGGTTTCAAAAGTACTAGTATGCACTACTAATACACTCATTGCTAAATCACAAAGAGCCCACATTTTCTAAATCAAAATTAATTGAATATTAAATTAAAATAAAGATTCTCATTTTTTTTTTTTTTTTTAGATTCTGAACGGAGTTTGTTTTTTTGTGTTTGTAAGAATTAATACTAATCAATGTTTATAAAAAGTTATGGCATTCGAAAAAAAAAAAAAAACATGAATAGAGAACACAGATAGTCCACTATATTTTCAATTTGAATAATAAATTGCCAGGCAGGATTGTAATGAAAGGCTAATAGATGTTTCGGGCTTAATAGTATTACATAATTTAATGAAACAAGTTTATAGTTATTACAAATTGTTAATTTTTGTGTAGCATATTATAACTGTAGTATTGACAATATATTTTTACATTAGTGTAACTAAAAACTGTAGATTATTTTAAGACAGAGATAAAAACAAAAATAATTTCAAAGAAAAACATCTGAATATATATTTAATATAAACATAACGCAAGCTAGAATATATCATTGAATTTTAAATTAAAATGCCAAATTGTGAACACACATATCTATTAAATTATATTGTTATAAATAAAAATTAATTTAATCTAAAACAATTAAAATAATTGGAGTAAATTTAGGTTTTTCACAAGTTCCTATAAAACTTTATCTACACATAGAGATATGGGAATTATATAAGTCTCAAATAATATCAAATTGTATTTTATAATTACCGCATTGACAGTCTCATTAGTAGGTTCTACAGCATCAACATAATTCTTGACTCTTTCCAACATTTCTTTGTAAAATCCAAAATTATAAGAATCATTTTTAGTGATAAGTGGTTCAAGTATAAACCACAAGCATTGTTGCATTAATGTCAGACTTTCCTCATCCCTATTATCTTTATATACAGGAGAGTGTGTTAAAATTGAAATAGCAAATAGTAACATATAATCAGGCAAAATATGAGGTAATTGTGCCATAGCTTTTTCAATTGAACCTAAATTAATTAAAAACATTAATATTTGAATTGCTTAGTAAATACCATAAATTACATACAAGTAGCAGATCCTTGGGTCAAATTTCGGGCATATTCTCGTCTTCTATTAATATCTTTCAATACATAGTCATAAATTTTACCCCTCAATCGTTCATCAGCTTCAAGTCCAGCTAAAGCGTACATTCCCATGAAATCTAATGGTAGACATTTGAAAGGTAAACCTCTGCCTAAACCTTTATGAAGTTTTGCAGCAAAAATTTCTCGCACTTGTAAAACTTCATCCTAATATTTAAATTTTGAAAACTAATTTATACTTAAAATAAAATAATCAAACATTAAAGTTAAAATATACCATCATAAGCCTTGAAAGCAAAAAAAATTGTTCAGCTGTATATTGATCCCCAACACCTTTTTGTTCACAAATTTTCAACATTGAACAACCAGCTTGTAATCGTAACCAGGCTAATTCGGATTTTGATAAGATTCCAGATTGCGTAAGGTCACCTTTTTGTGACAAAAAAGCATTAAACATTCTAAAAGTTTTTTGAGCAGATACTTTATCATTTTTTAAGCCAATAAGCCATCTTGCCATAGCTTTCATGCCTTCAGCCTATTCATTAATATAAATTAATAAATTAGTATAAAATCTTTAAGATAAATAAATATGTTAATACTTACTCTACATTTAGTGCCTTTTGGTAACATATCTTCAGAGCACCAATCAGCATCAGCATTATAAATATCACTTTTGGTAGATACTTTTACTAACAATTCTTTAACTATCTATTTCAAATATAGAAACATATGACAAGTTAATTATATATAAAAATTATTACTAAATAATACAAAAAATAATTACATAAATATTTAGTCAACATTTTAATTGATTTTACTAAATATAACATTTCAAAGAAAACACTTATTTAGCGTAACAATGTAATATATAAATAAAATAATTTTTAGTAAATATTTATATTGGCTTCAGACCTCCTAAAGAACAACGGTCTTATAAGAGGTTCCAAAATTGAAGTCATTTTCTCTACAATGTAGAGAATAAACTCACAAGGATGAATTTATCATCATTAGTCAATAAAACTATGTTATCTATAATTATAATAAATTATGGAATGACATAATATATGGAATATTTAATTTTAACATTACATTAAAATAGTAATGTATAATATATATGACATATAAGTAAATATTATTTATTAAAAATATAAGTAACTATAATAAAATAATAGTAAAAATAATAAAATGTTTAAAAATATCAGCTGGTTTCATATAAAAATATATAAATACAATCAAGAGATTTATTTTTTATGGGAGTGAGATTATTTATTAATTTATTAAGTTCAGAGTAATTCCATTAATCTTTTTTTTTTTTTATATATAAAACTGAATGTACTATGCATTTTTTTTTACACTTACAAAACTTGCCATCTACCAACACACAAATGTAATAAAAATTTATAAATTATTTTCAAATAAAAAATAAAATCATTTGTCAAAAAATAGCATTTTCAAAAGTAAACCAGGTACAACTTTAAATAATGCATTTATTTTATTTTAATATTTTACTGAACACCACAGATAGGGAGAAAAAGAAATAGAACAATACCATAGAAATAAACGAGAAACAATTCTATCAAATGAACCACTGTATTTAGCCAAACTGAATAAGAAAAAATGGAATCATTATTAATAATTATTGAGTAGAACAATAATTAAATAGCAAATAAGTCATAATTTGAAGTTAAACCTACATATTTTTATATTTAAAAGAATTAATTTATATATTTCTTGTATAATCGTACATATCGAATGATAGCATAATAAAATAAAAAAATTATGTTGAGAAGATACATTATAAGTGTTATGTTTGATTTTGTTAGAAAAAAGTTTAAAAAACATTGAGTCTCTTTAATGATATCTCCATAAATGTTGGCTTACTTTTATATAACTGACTGATCAATTTGTCTCTAGACCCTTTTTATAACTACAGCTATAGATTTTAAATTAATTAACAAATAGGTGGGTTTTAGCATATTAGAGTTTTTATTCATTATCTTACCTTTCGTGAAATCATATTTTTGAAATGAACATTGTATTTTTCAGCTACATTAATAGCTAAGTGCCCAAGAGCTACTATAGCAGTTTCATAATGTTCAGAATCTGGTTCCAAATTAGTTTTAGTTTTCTGAAATTTCAAATATTATGGTATTTATTATGTTTTAGAAATATAATTTACAAATTTTACCTCTACAATATCATCAAAAATATCATTTTTGGATTTATATACATTAACATATAAACATCGTATAGCTCCTTTAGCTTGTTTTGGAGTACCACTTACTGCCAGTTTTTTACATATTGGAATTAATTTTTCAGTGAATTCCGGATATGAATCACCTATAAAATAAATATAAATGTAAATATAATAAAAAATATTTGATTTGACAAATTTACCAAGTGCACTATATTTCCCAATTGTAGTTAACATAGTAAGAACTTGAGGAGCAATGTATTCATCATCATGATGTGATAAATCTAATAGCTTATCTAATATATCAGGATGATAAAAGTGACACGCAAATGTATTTGACAATACCTAAAGATAAAATATTTTTTAATTATTTAAATGAAAAACAAATTTTATGAATTAAATTACATTAAGAAGCTCAAGTCCTCTATAACCAGCAGTTCCTGGATGTAAACCAAGTTCTTCGATCATGTTACCACCACTCAAACAATTTTCCACATGGTTAAACAATGCCTAAAAGTTAAAAAGTAGATAAAAAAAATTAAATTAGTAAATAGTTAATGAAAATAGGTATAAACTATAAGATAATATTCTTAAAATAATCTATAAATTACTTTAATAAGTTGTATGGTATAAAAATCAAACTTATTATAATATACAAAAATTGTCCTTTTATTAAAATATACAAAACAAACACAATAAAATAAATAGTTAAGTTACACAATTCAAAATAAATTAAAGTTAAAAATAATGAAAGTAAATTTTGTTAAATGTATTTTAAATAATTTTAGGCTCATAAAATGAACATCAGTTAACAAATATCAATTTATTTTATCATTAAATATAGTTATATTATATATAACATAGTAATTTAGTCTACCTTTAATGCCTGAGAGTCAATCATAACAGATGAAGCTCTTTCCAGAAGTGCTTTTACAGTGTTATAATAAAGATTTGTCATAACAGGTTGCCCAAGTTTTCGCAATACTAAATTAGTTGCTTCAGATATTTCAGCAGTACTTGAATTCTGCTTTGCTATTGTATCCATAGCTTTAAGAAAAGTATAATGTTAACTTTTGTTAATAACATATTTATAATTATATACTTTTTTAATATGTAAAAATTAACTTACAACTCAAAAGTGATGAATCTTTAATTAAGTGTTGTGAAAATTTTCCAATAAACTCTGCTGCTTTAACAGATTCTGGTAAATATCGTGTCAATAATTTTATACTGGCCTGAATTTCTTTATCTCTTTGAGGACTATCTTCTTTTTTATGATTATCAAGAAAATCTTTTAAATGTGAACGTATTCTAAATTTTTATTAAACATTAAATAAATTATAAATTTTTTAAAAAGTACAATAAATGACTTACAATAATTGAGTTTTTTGAATCTCCATAAATGATTTTTTAGCATAATCATCAATAGTACCATACAAATGATAGAGTCTCTTCATTCTCTCTTCAGGCGGAAGTTGATAAGGTACTAAAGAAGTATTCACAAGTCTTTCAACTAATGATTTATCTTCAACACAAGTTCTATAATACCCATGTAAAATTTTATCTTTGATCCACGTAAATGCTTTTTTTGTAGCTTGAGGAATATCAGGATCATTTAAGTATGTTTTGTATATAAAAGCTAAACCAGATGTAGCTTCTTTTCTTATTTTGAACTAAAATAAATTTAATATAAATTGATTGATAATATTTTATAAATTTAATGCAAAATATATTACTTTCTTATCACACATTCTTTGCTTAACAACTAAGAGCAATTCTTCGTTGTCTGCAATTGGTTCAAAATCATGTTTAGCTGTTGATACAATAGCCATTACAGTTTCATGACGTACATTCATATCACTATCAGAACTTCTTAAGCTTAATGCTTCTGTCAGATCTTGGCGAAGTTCAGGTTGATTTAAAAGTAAATGCATTGCATACTGAACACATTTAATACGAATGCTAACAGATATATCATTAAATCTACTAAGAAATGCTTGCCATAAAACATTATGATGTCGAGCCAGATTTGAGTCTCTTTCAGAAAACATGCGAGCTAAAAGAGATACAGTGCCGTGACGTTCCTGTTCAACTGTTGACTTCAATTTGCATTCAAGTTGTGGAAGTACTGCTAACAATACAGATGGACTAATTCTATTCAATTCATAAATGAGATCGTACGTCTTTGTGCTTATAGCTAGATTTTTTTCATTTTTTCCCAATATTAAAACATGATTAAAAAACTAAAATGTTAAGTAAAAATATCATAAATCAATTTAATACAATATAATTCAAATAAATACAAACCGATTGAATGTAAGGCTCTAAAGTATTTGAGCATTTGAGGATAAGATCTTTTGCTAATGAATAAGCATTTCTTCTTTGTGATTTATTGGGCTCAACAATATTTATTAGTATAATATCAAGTAGTTCACTGGCTACCATATCAGATTCACAGATAAGTGGACACAATATATCCAACATGAATGATTTAACTTTGGTTGAATGTTCATCACTAATAGATACTTTGAGTAAGACATTAAGTTAAAAAGAAATGTAATGTATATACTTACTTGACAATTTTAAACATCAGAGAAAATAGTTTACAAAATATTTCTTGACAGTCTTCTAATTCAAAACACATGTTAAAAGACTTAACATAAGCAAGATTTTCCAAAAGATAAAAATATCGTTTGAATGCTGGATCTTTAGGATCTTTTAATCCTGCAAGTTGTTTTATTAGGAACATAAATATACCCTGAAACAAAAATAAATAAATAAAATTTGAAAAATGTATTAACTTTAAAATTAAATTGTATATAAATAATGTCAAACTTTGACTTGTTCTGGATCTTTGTAGGGAGCATCAGGAGCATAAACTCTAAGAACATCAGCAATACAACAAGCTATTAACAGCTGTACATCTTTACTAATATGTTTTAGAAAATAATCTTCAGCTAAATGTAAAGTCAATGGTATATACTGTTGATACATGCCTTCATCTTGACCCATTGCTTGAAGCGTGTGAGCTAAAGTCTATTAAATTGTAATATAATTAATAAATATATTATTTTGAATATAAGATGTTGTAATTTTATTTACTTTCAATCGCCGAATAAGTTCATCTGGACCTAAATCATCAGTAACTGGACGGCAACCAGCCGGATATATCATATCCTCCTGCATGTTTCAAATTATTAATAACTTTATTCTGAAAAATTATAAAATGAAATTAATTAAATGGATTTTATTATCTTCTTAGTTATAGTATATTTATGTAGATAGATATGAAAATATAATAAAAAAATATGTTAACTTTAAACAAAAATAAAGAATTTTACTTAAAAATAAATTTACTGACTCCCTGGGATAGTTAAAAAAAATTATTAATGAGATCACTTAATGAAAAAGCAATCAATTTTAAAATTTTTCATCATTATTTTCTTTAAATGAATACCTTCAATATTTTTAAAAATATGTATTGAATATTGTATATATGATAGGTAGGTAATATGGAATTGTGTCAATTATAAAATAATATAGAAATACAATTAAAGTAATTAAATCTAAAAACAAAATTTTTTAACAATCGTTTAGAAAAAAAAAAAAACTTCTAATACACGGGCGTTTAAGTAACTTTTTAACGCTATTTTATTTTTTCATTTAATTTAATTATTTAAGATAAAGTGATGAAAAACGCTGGACATAAATTATTTAAGAGTAGGAAGAAAATTAATAGTTCAATATATCATGAAAAATTATATAATCCCGTAACAATAACAAATTATGCAAAAGATTATTGTTAAAAAACAGGTTATTGTTTGTTGACAAGCGACTCGTGGTTCACAATATCGGTGCGAGGGACATGATCGAAGAAGTACTTACAAAACGAGAGACCGGTGTTGAGTAAACAACAGTGTCACATTGCTAAGTACAATTAGTGAAAAACACAAACACGGGTAGGTGGAATCGTGTTTTTGTTAGTCACATAATTGTTACATGGATGATATTAAAATTTGATTACAAAACGATCGTGGATGCCATGAAGATTAGAGTACACAGTTCCGGCGGCAATTTGTGTGGAACGACATGAACGACTGCGGGGAGCACACGAAAAATAATTACTAATAATAAAAACAGTAAACTAGTCGCCACGAAGTTACCATTAATAGGGAGGACGATGATAAAAAAAAAAAAAAAAACGTAAAAACAGCTAAGGGTTCCAGTTGTAGTAGAAAAATAATATTATTAATAATAATAATGTAAATAGAACACGAACGAAAAAGAAAACACACAACATACGTAATATATGTGTTCCAAAGATACTAGTAAAAAGTCTGAATTCTCCCAGTGTGACCATGTCAAGTGATAATTTACACACTCGAAGACAAGACGTTAATGGAAGTTAATCTGACGAAACCACGATATTTATTATTTATCTCAAATTGTATTTAAATATTAGGAGAAATACCATAAACATTTTTAAAGATCGAAACAAAATGATAGATGTTCTCATTGGACATCAATTGCATTAGCTTGGTGTAAACTATTACAAACTGCTGTATATCATTACTACAAAGAACATTGATGGGTTAGTTAAATTAATTAAATCTAAGACTTTAAATTAATATTGTTTAGTTTAGATTAGATTGTGATTAGATTATCAAACCCTAGATCCAACTGTTACTCAAACAAAAAAATAAATTATCACTATTGTGTTATTTACGTAACGCATATTATAATTTACAGTAATGAAATTACTTTTTCAATTACAAGGTATATGGAAAATTCATTTTTATGAGTAATTTTTATAGAGTAAATTGTTAATTTCCATCTTATTATTGTGGATTAGAATAATCGATAAGCATTAAAAATATATAAAATTTATTTTCTAATTTATATGCTTAAATGGCCCGATGCACATTTGCGTTATTTTAACGCGCGTCGCCGCGATAGCAGTGTGAAATACAATATAATGACGTACAACACACATACGCAACATCGCCATGCGTCCGACTTCCGTTCATTTTGCCGCTTGTTCTTATCGTACGCATATGCGGTCTCTCAGTGCATTGTTTTGTATTGGGTAGTGCACATTTGCGTTAAACGCAATTTCATTTCTATTTAGAAGATAATTATTTAAAAAAAATACAAATCTAAACAACTTATACTTTTTATATCTAAAATTGTTTGAGGATAAATCGTTTAACAATATCGTGAAATTTCGTTCAACAATTTTAATTACTCAACCATCACATACAGGTAGTGGTGTAGCCAGGATTTCTATAAGGAGGAGGGGCAATAAAAAAAAATCTATTACAAATTACATTTTTAATGTTTGCAAAATAGGTAAACTTAAAACTTAATATATGATCATATGTATAATATATCATATATAATATCAAATACTATCATTTCTACTTGAAATTTAAAATTTTTTTATTTATTTGTTACAAATAATATGTACCTAGGTATGTATATTAACAATATAATATTAATAAGGTACGCTACATGTGTTTTTATTGTGTCCAATCTAAAAATTTCAGTCTTAGGAGATTTTTTTTATAAAAGCTGTCAATATTTCCTGTTCTACACCGTCATAATCTAAATCATCCTTATTAATATTAACCAAAGCCAAGCCATTCGATCTTTCCTCAACCATAGTGACTCTTAAATATGTTTTAAGTCTTTTTGAAACAGAAAATGACGTTCTGGTGTCGCAGATGTTACGGGCAGAGTAGCAAATATCTATAGAATTTTTTTAATACTTGGAAACAGCTCTTGAACATTTTAATTGTTTCTATAGCAGTCTCTAGTTAATTTTCTTTGGATTTCCATATTTTACTTAATAACACAGATTGTATTATAGATAATAAATATTACTATCACGGTTATAGATAGTTAATAATCTAAAGTCATGAATGATATATTATTTATTACGTATTCTTATTATAATATCATAAATCGTTGTAAAAAAAAAAAGAACCGGATGGGCCTCGCTCTGCTGTACACTTGGGGGTGAAGTGCGACTCTTCATAGGATAGGTCATTATAATGGATTTGTTAAATTTGAATTCAATGATAGGTATCATTGTATACGAAAAACGATTCTGAACGGAGATGATATGTTTGTCTAAAATATAATACAATGTTATTTATAAATATTGTAAAAAGTATATTTTATTTTGAAACGAAAAATTTAGAAAAATCGAAAATTTAAATTGTCTATAAATAAGTCAAAATACTTTGAAAACTTAACCATGTATAGAGAACGTCAATATAAAGATTTGGTGAATATTTCAAGTTGTTGCGATTTTTGGTTATTGAGTTAGAGCATTTTAAAAAAATGTAATTTGTAAAAACGTGATTTTGTGTAAAATTTCCCGTTTTTTCATAATTTTTTTATCGTTTTTTTCAATTTTTTTAAAAAGTATTGAAAAGTTGGATTTAAGACTAGCCAAAGTACCATCTACATTCACTTTCCTTTCAGAAAAGTTGCTACATAAGCAAATCGAAGCATTTTTAATGCCAAAAAAGGTGTTGTCAGACACAAAAAAAAAAAGAACCGGATGGGTCTCGCTCTGCTGTACAGTTGGGGGTGGAGTGCACCTCGTTTATAGGATAGGTCATTATTACAATGGATTTGTTAAATTTGAATGCAATGATAGATATCATTGTATACGAATAACGATTCTGAACGGAGTTAATATGTTTGTCTAGGATGTTATACATTGTTATTTATAAATATTGTAAAAAGTATATTTTATTTTGAAACGATATAAATATATAAACATATTTTTCAATTAGGATGGGTTGGCAGTTGCATACAGCAACATAGTTTGTTAGTCTAGAATATTATACATAATATTATATTTTACATTAAATATTCG
Source organism: Sipha maydis (assembly GCA_034509805.1). Taxonomy (NCBI): domain Eukaryota; kingdom Metazoa; phylum Arthropoda; class Insecta; order Hemiptera; family Aphididae; genus Sipha; species Sipha maydis. The sequence continues at coordinate 250,251 of JASXSY010000076.1, read as the reverse complement.
CTGTTCAAACGCTTATAAAAAAAATTGTGCCTATGAATTTTAATAATTTTTATCACCGATTATAAAATAAAATGTAAGAAAATCGAATATTTTAAATGCCTATAAGTGGCTTAAAAATCAATATAATATTTTGAAAAAAATATGGCATAAAGGAAATACCAATCTTAACAGCTAGTAGAAATTTCAAAAATCTGCGACTTATACTTTTTGAATTATAACAAATATTTAAAATCGTTTCAGAATAAAACGCTATTTTATGCAATTTCGTAAATATTTAAATTTCAAACAGTCATACATTTTTTTCCTCTAAGCCCGGAAGAAATTTTTTTAAAGATTTTTGAAGAGTAGCTTATAGATAACCTAGAGTGAAAATGTTGAACCTTAAGTATGAACAGAAAACATTTTATGAATTTTTATCTACAAAATAACTTGCAAATTATCGTGATTTTTAGATATTTCGTATAAATTGGAACTTTGAGCACTAATAAAAAAAAATTGTGACTTACGATTTTAGATTTTTTTTTATCAGTTAAGGAACAACTTATAAGAAACCTTGTCTTAAATTTTCAAGGTCAAAAAAATGTTATCGTTAAAAAAAAAAAATACTTAAAAAAATTGAAAATTTCAATTGTCTATAAATAGCTCAATAAAAGTCAAAATACTTTGAAAATGTAATGGTGTATAGAGAACGCCAATCTTAACATTTGATGAAAATTTCAAGTATTTGCATCGATTAGTTTTTGAGTTATAGCAAAATGAAAAATTTGATTTTGTCTAAAACTGGTTTTTTGTAAAAACTCCCGTTTTTCCCTTATTTTTTAAGGGGTTTTTCCCGTCGCATTTAAAAAATATTGAAATTTTTTTACTTTTGACTCCCCAAAGTATCAACTAGATTCACTTTCCCTTCAGAAAAGTTGCTACATAAGTTGCTACAAATCGAAGCATTTTTACTACTAAAAAAGGTGTCGTCAGACACAAAAATAAAAAAAAATAAAAAAAAAAAAAATACACATCATTGTAAAACTAACAGATTCCATCACTCCGTTCAGAATCTAAAACACGGCCCCAAGGGAGGAGCCGGCTACGGTACTGCATACAGGTCTGCATTTTAACCCAATATCACTAAGTTTCTCGTCATCTACAAATATTGACACCCAGACTTGTCTTTAAGAAGACACATTAGATATTTTTAGAGATACCCGAGGTTCAGGGCCGGATTAAGAGGAGGGCCCAGGGGGCCCTGGACCCCGGGCCTCCACAAAATGAGGGCCCCCACTTAATGGGACTTTTTTGCATCCAAGTGTAACACACAATATTATGTTTGCAAAATACATTTAAATCACAAATCGAATAATATTGTTCAATCATATTTTATATAGTAAAATTATTAAAGTAATTTAAAATAGATTATTATGACTTGTAGAGTAGGATAAGCGATATTGCTAATTTGGTATGGTTTTAAATTTTGAGACAATTAGTTATAAATAAACACATATTACTTGTATAGCAAGCCGCCCGACCGCTGTTGTTGATAAATACGTGCCGAATAGGGTTTTTATAAAAACATGCAATAACGTAGATAATGATTATATTTAACATTGATATGATATAGACGAGTACAGTGAGTAGTGAGTACCATCTTTATTCGTCTTCAACCATACGTCCACACGAGTACTATTTAGAACGTGATAATTATCCAGGTTAGTTTAATGTATTATTTCTCATTATTAAATTTATTATTCCGACGATATTAGTTAATTTTTATTTTTTAATTTTTATTTTTAAAATAATATTCCTACCCGATTGAAACATTCACTGAATAATTATATGAGCATATTTTAGATTTGTTATTATTTTATGTTATTATTTTTATGTTTTTATTTTATATTATTGAATATCTACTAGATTTATGGTAGTGCGGTGATTTTTTTTTTTTAATTAATAAATTAAACAAAATAAAATACATATTTTGTATGCGCCACGGACCGCCACACTATACGGGTACTATTTAGGTACTATAAGAAGGATAATTGCAAATATAATTTTATTTTCAAATGTACGTAGGGAGTGACTACACCTTAGCACGAGCCGTCACGACTAAATAAAAAAATTGTCTTTGAAAAAACTGCTGAAATAAATTACTAATAAAATAATATAAATATCGTTTACTCTATTATAGTCATTAATTCATCAATTATTAAAACTATGGACTTCTTCTTCTTCTTCTACTTCGCCTTCCTCCCAACTATTTGGGGTCGGCCACCCTTGTCCTACACCTCCATTTTACTCGGTCAATCACATCTCCTTTGCACACACCGACAGCCCTCATGTCATTCTCCAAAATCTCCAACCATCTCTTTTTTGGTCTTCCTCTTCCTCTTTTCCCTTCAACGTCCATCTTCATAACCACTCTTACTGCATTCGTTTCCTCTCGCCTCATCACATGCCCAAACCATCTCAGCCTATTTTCTCTCATTTTGTCCACAATTGGCGCTACACCAACACTACCTCTCACGTATTCATTCCTTATTCTATCTTCTCTTGTCATAAAACACCTCGCTTATATACTTCTGGTACTCAAAAAAGCAAGTTAAAGGTAGAACGTAATAAACAAATAGAAGAAGTTATTTCCCAAATTCCAAAACTGACCAATTATTTTTCTTCTTCGAGACAATCAGCAAATGTTTTAAAAAATGAAACTGATAATAACAATGTTGAAATTTTAACCTCCGGAGAAAATGAAACACTTTGTGAAAATGTAATTATCGAACAATCAAACCATTCAAACCGAAAAGTGGAGAATAATGTACCTATAGAAAATGAAAAAAAATGTTGATTCTGAACTTCATAAATTAAATACCGAATAACCAATACTATAGAAAATGAACCCACCGTAGAATCGGATATGTCGAAATCTTTTATTGGTTTTGAAAATAATGTAGGTATTTGGCCTCAAAGTTGTAACAATGAAATGATAACATATTGGATAAAACAAGGATCTAAAAATTTTCAAAACTGCGATGAAAAGTTATTAGAAACAAAATCCATCCAACAAGATCGGGCTGATTTCTCTGCACACAATAGTAGGAAATGTTCTATACATTTTTCAAACGGATAACTAAAAATAGAGAAGTCATTAATCGTAATGGGTTATATTTTTCTACAACTACTGGTAAAATCTATTGTTACATTTGCAAACTATTAGGGAAAAAAATGGAAAGTTATCTAGTGACGGATTTTGTGATTGGAAACATGCAGCTGAAAAGTTATCCCAACATGAAACATCTAAACATCATATTGAAGCAATTATTGCATTAAATCATCGAGAGAGAGAAATTGGATGTCTTGACCATCAATTTCAAAAACAGATTGCAGATTTATCTTCTTATTAGCATAAAGTTCTAAAGCGAGTAGTTAGCACAATCAAATTTATTGCAGAACGTGGCTTAGCATTTAGAGGGGATAGCGAAATAATTGGTTCACCAAGAAATGGTAATTATCTTGGAATTCTTGAATTAGTGGTGGAGTTTGATCCATTTCTTTCGACGCATATAAAAGATCATGCGAATAAAAAAAGTGGTCACACAAATTATCTTTCATCAACTATTTGTGAAGAATTAATTGATATTATGGCTAAAGAAGTATTAAGCGAAATAATTACAAGAATTCTGTATCTGTAGATTCTACTTCCGATGAAGCACATATAGATCAATTGACTATAGTATTACGCTACATAGAAGGAATTAATCCAGTAGAAAGATTCTTAAAATTTATACCAAATTGTGGTCACACTGGCATTGAAATGGCAAATACTCTCATAACATTTTTGGACAATCATAAAATTGAATTGAATGACTGCCGTGGTCAGTCATATGATAATGCGGCAAACATGAGTGGCAAGTATCAAGGAATGCAAGCCTTAATTAAAAATAAATATGAATTGGCAGAATTTATTCCATGTTGTGGTCATTCTTTAAATTTAGTTGGGAAAACAGCAAACAACTCATGTGTTGCAGCTATTCGATTCTTTGATTTTATAGAAAACCTTTACGTGTTTTTTACTGCGACTCCCACACGTTATGCACTTTTAACAAAAAAAATAGCTTGCATAGATAAAAATAAACGTGTTGTCGTTTTAAAGAATTTGAACGAAACCCGTTGGTCATGTCGGGCAGACGCAACAAAAGCTGTTGTATTTGGTTATGATTATATAAAAGAAGATTTGGTGGAAATTTCAAACGATCTTGATCAAAAATATATTGTTAAAATCCAATCTAAAAAGCTTTACGAATCAATGTGTCAACTTGAAGTGGCATTTTATGCAATTTTTTGGAATGATATTTTAGAGAGGTTTGATTCAATAAATCATATTTTACAAGACTCAAAAATAGTTCTTCAAACTGCTGTAAATGCTCTTAATTATCTTTTATCCTTTGTTCGAGAAATACGAAATAAATATGAAGAATACGAAGAAAAGGCAAAAGACATGTCAGGATTTAAAGATTATGCGCCAATTCATAATCGGAAAAAAAATGTTAGACTCAGTTCATTAAATAATAATCAAACAGCCTCAACTCAGTTATCACCAAGAGAAAAATTCAGATCAGAAAGCTTCATATCAGTAATTGATCAATTGACAGTATCATTAACCGAAAGAATAGCTGCTTACGAAACAATTTGTCAACGTTTTGGTTTTTTAAATACATTTGAAAAATTAGAAACTTCTGAGCTACAATCTGCTGCAAATTATCTTGTTAGCATTTACCCCAATGATTTAGAATCTTCACTTGGTAACAGGCGCGGCTCCAAGGGGAGGGGGGCCACTGGGGCCATGGCCCCCAGCTTTTTTTCAAAAATTTTAATTTTTCACATATTTGTCCTTGTGAACTGTTAAATCCTGATTTTGATTACCTACCTAGCTAACAAAATTATTTGGCGGCCTAAAAAAACCATATGACATTAATATGAGGTGTGTATCATAATATAGGAACGTAGTCGGACTCTGTATTCATTTGGAGAAACAACTATTATCAGTAATCACTTACAGGTTCCAGGTTAGAATATTCTCTAACTCTAGTCCCCTTTGAAATTTAGCAATGGCTGAAAAAAATGGCCCCCCCCTTTGTAAGTCTCTAAAGCCGCGCCTGCTTGGTAATGAATTCATACAGTTCAGTTCATTTGTCAAAATATATGTAGAAACGCGTAAAGATAATGAGCAATGGGAAATATTTTTATACAGGATTATTGTGGAAAATAATTTACAATGTACATTTCCTAATATAGAAGTAGTGCTGCGTATATATTTGGTTTTGATGGTGTCCAACTGCAGTGGGGAACGATCGTTTTCAAAAATGAAGTTGATAAAAAACCGACCACGAACTTCGATGACACGAAGTCGACTATCAACCCTTGCAATGTTAAGTATAGAAAGTGACATACTTAGGGCATTGGATTTTTCTCAAGTAGTTGAAAAATTTGCAGCGACGAAATCTCGCAAAGTTGCAATATAATAAAAATTATTATTAATTATATGCTATTTAGTATTATATTAATAGTATTATTATAGACTATGTAATATGTAGGTATATATACGATGTAATGACATTACTAGTTAGTAAATATATATTTAATGAACATAATTTATTACCTACTATTATTGTATTACATTTTTTTTTGTTATTATTATTTTGGCATTATATTATAAATATTTTTAAACCATAATTTTATTTCTAATTAAATATTGTTTTTCGGTAAATGTTAATATACCTATTATTAAATTAAATTCACTTATAAAGTTATAATAATATATTAAAATATTAAATATATGTTATCGAAAAATAATATATACTTCTAAGGTGGGCCCAGGGCCCCTACATTCCTAAATCCGGCCCAGCCGAGGTTATATATATTATGAGGTTGTTGGATAAGTAGTCTCGTCGATAAGTATTATATTTTGAGTGAATTTTAATTCTTTATCACCTAAAGTAATATCACCATTTGCGAGTTTTTTAGGACCAAATGTTTTATCTATATCCAGTGACTGAAACCAATTTTCAATTCCTCGCTGATAATTCTCTTAATTAATATTAATAATTTCAGAACCCACCCCAATAAGTTTATCTTCGTTCTTACTCTGATTAGTGTATAAATCATGTGTATTTGATATTTATTAATTTAGTAAAAGGAATTAAAAAGAATAAACTACTTTTAAAATGTATGGATTTATTCTAGGTATTTTAAAAATTGCTCGTGATTTTTTTTCATAAAGCATATTTTGAATGCATAATTTGAAAATATTAAGGCATATAAATGCATATTTTCGAACTTTTTAGTGTTTATTATAATGCATATTTTGACAATTTTTAGTGCATGAAGTTACGAGCCCTGGTTATTACCAATAATTAGTATGATTCGTGTACTGATATTATTATATTATTGTGCTTATTCGCTTGACTGGTCAAAGAAATGTATCACCAGTAATATTTATTTATCAGTTAAATTAAGTTTTAAAATTATTGTATAATATGATTTGCACACGTTCCTGTAATTTGGAGTACAATTAATGCGGTCATAGGCTGATTTATTCTTTATTCATTGGCAGTCTTGTAAAAGATAATTTTAAAAAGTATTCGGCACACGTGTCGTATGCTATCTACCAATAAATTATCGTTGTCGTATGCTATCTACCAATAAATTATCGGTACCGTATGATATCTACAAGTACTTACGTTATCTACCGTAATTCGTATTGACGATATCGATATTATATTTCCACATATTATATATATTTATAAATCCTTTAGTATTTTAGAATTTAGTTTGTGTTCTTTGATCGCCGAGATCAAACGTCGTTGTTGTGTGTTTCTCATTAATTATAAATTTATGGTTTTATAAAATGAGTACTTTGGGTGAATTATATAGAAAAATTATTTTCAATGACGAAATTTGTTTACAATTTTTAAAAGATCGTGAATTATTACCTAATACAAAACTGTGTGCAAAGTTAAATTCTGTTGGAGAACAATGTAATGATGAAATGAAAGAAACTTTTAAAAAAAGCCGAAAACGTGATGTAAACGGAGATATTATTATAACAAAATATTTACGATGTAAAAAAAAAGTTGTCATACATGGCAATCAATTCGTAAAGAAAATCCTTTTTTTACTTACACCGACATAAATGGGAAAAATAATAGTGGTTTAAGTTTATACGAAATATTGGAACTTGTTTGGTGCTGAGCGAATCAATTTAAAAATATACAAACAGAAAAAATTACTGGTAGAGGACATCACACAGTCTCAGATTGGTATACCTAATTTGTGTCGAAACGTTGTCGTTGAACAGTTTCAACAGCGAGGAAAAATGGGAGGTAAAGGATACATCGTACAGATTGATGAGTCTCTTTTCCAAGGCAAACGAAAGTACAATAGAGGCAGATTACGGCTTGGTGATCATAGACCTATACCTAATGATAATGCAAATTCCTATTCTGATTCAAATTCTTGTTCTGATTTTAAAAACGATTCTGACAAAGAACATCAAAATATTAAAAACAAAAACAAAAATTACGGAAATCGCGTTCAAGGACCTTGGGTGTTTGGTATGTGCTTCTTGCGTCAAGATAATATTGAATTATAATGAATTTTTCAATTTTTTTAAGTATTTTTTTTTAAAATAACGATAAAATTTTTTTGGCAGGCCAGAAAATCTTGAAAATTTAATACAAGGTTTCTTATAAGTTATTCCTTAACTGATAAAAAAAAATCTAAAATCGTAAGTCACAATTTTTTTTTATAAGTGCTCAAAGTTCCAATTTATACGAAATATGTAAAAATTGCGAAAATTTGCAAATAATTTTGTGGTTGAAAAACCGTAAAATTTTTTTCTTTTATAACTAAGTTTTGAAAATTTGGTACAAGGTTTTTCATTAGTTTTTCTTCAAATATCTGTAAAAAAAAAATTTCCGGACTTCTTATTGTCATTCAAAAATTATTACGGATACAACGAATTTCGAATATTACGATCTGATTCTTTAGGTCCCTGGAAGATCGTTTTAAGCGGATTCTACTGTATTATACAACATGATCACGATGCAGGAGAGGAAAATTAAATGTCAAATAATAAGTAATAACTTAAAACGTTATACACGCATCGATGCATTGATACATCAACACGACGTATCAACGTAAACGGTTTTTGACGCGTCATATCCAATGTGCCAACTCATATTTAAACACATAGAGTTTAAAAAAGAGTACGTCAACGCAACGGATGCCGACATGTCTAGTGTGGGGAGACTCCATTTTTCTCTGTCCAAAGTCCAGTCTAACGTTGGATTCTCTTCTATCAGTCTCATATCCTTTACTACTGTATCTTTCCATCTTATTTTTGATCTTCCAAGTAAACGTTTTTAGATTCTGAACAGAGTGATGGAATCTATTGGTTTTACAATGATGTGTGTTATTTTTTTATTTTTTATTTTTTTGTGTCTGACGACACTTTTTTTAGCAGTAAAAATGCTTCGATTTGTAGCAACTTATGTAGCAACTTTTCTGAAGGGAAAGTGAATCTAGTTGATACTTTGGGGGGTCAAAAGTAAAAAAATTTCAATATTTTTTGAGACCCATCCGGTTCTTTTTTTTTTGTGTCTGACAACACCTTTTTTTGGCATTAAAAATGCTTCGATTTGCTTATGTAGCAACTTTTCTGAAGGGAAAGTGAATCTAGTTGATACTTTGGGGGGTCAAAAGTAAAAAAATTTCAATATTTTTTGAGACCCATCCGGTTCTTTTTTTTTTTGTGTCTGACAACACCTTTTTTTGGCATTAAAAATGCTTCGATTTGCTTATGTAGCAACTTTTCTGAAAGGAAAGTGAATATAGATGGTACTTTGGCTAGTCTTAAATTCAACTTTTCAATACTTTTTAAAAAAATTATGAAAAAACGGGAAATTTTACACAAAATCACGTTTTTACAAATTAATTTTTTTTAAATGCTCTAACTCTAAAACCAAAAATCGCAACAACTTGAAATTTTCATCAAATTTTTATATTGATGTTTTCTATTCATGGTTAAGTTTTCAAAGTATTTTGACATATTTTGACTTATTTATAGACAATTTAAATTTTCGATTTTTCTAAATTTTTTGTTTCAAAATAAAATATACTTATTTCAATATTTATAAATAACATTGCATCATATTCTTGACAAACATATCATCTCCGTTCAGAATCGTTTTTCGTATACAATGATATCTATTATTGCATTCAAATTTAACAAATCCATTGTAATAATGACCTATCCTATAAACGAGATGCATTCCACCCCCAACTGTACAGCAGAGCGAGGTTCTTTTTTTTTATTTGTTGATATAATATTTATTAAAAATCACACTATAATTTAGGAATAATAATAACCATGATATATTTTTTTTTTTTTTTGAATCGAGGACCGAGCGGGAACCGTTTATCACATTACTGCACACTCGGTTCCCATCGTTAATTAATAAAATCAATAGTTACACGTTTCAGTTAACAATTGATATCCCAACCAGTACGCCCTAGTTGCCTAGAGGTGTCTCGTAGGTATATCGAATGGTCTTACAATAATATACAGTGTTGCTTAATGCAATTATGCTTAATGACGTTTTCTCGACCCGGTATCCAGAACTCGCCAACCTACTGATTGCGTTCCTAATTGACTCCATGTCTTTCAACTTCGCGTTCATCCTCCTCCTTAGAGGACAGGATGACGTCTACCATGTTTACAAACGCGTTCTTAGCCCTTTTTAACGCTGCTTGGATGTTAGCATCCAGTTCAGACCAGGCTTCAGGACCACACAAGACATCACATATGTCCTCAAGTTGAGGAAGTCTGCCGTTGATGAATGGGAGCATGACCTCGCGGTGGTTTGCCCAATGAGGACAATGGAAAATGGTGTGTTCCACTGTATCATCCGGATTCCTGCAGTACATGCAGATGCTGTCTGCAACCCTGTTCATCCTATGCAGATAGCTCCGGAAACTTCCATGTCCTGTCAGAGCCTGAGTGAGATGGAAACTCGGTGACATAGGTGGTTTGTTGAGCCATCTGTCAACGTTTGGGAAGAGCCTGTGAGTCAATCTTCCTTTTGTCGACCGATCCCACCTATGTTGCTAGGCTCTATTTGAGATCTTCCTTTCCTCCTTTCTGATTGTGTTAGCTGGGACCGTAGGACCGGCTTCCTCCATTCTTCTGCGAATCCTTGATCTTTCGAGCGCTAGAAGATCAGCAGGCAGACTTGAGGCGAGTAGCAGAGAGGCATCGGCCGACACAGTACGGTAGGCCCGAATGATGCGTAGCGCAATAGTCATCTGAGCTTTAGCCATGGCAGCTCTGTTTTTCGCCGTTTTAGTACCTTGCTCGGCCCAGACCGGAGAGGCGTATAAAAGCTTGCTATTAACAATCGAGCCGAGCAAAGCCCGCTTGCTTTGTGATGGTCCACCAGCGTTAGGCATGAGTCTTCCGATGGTCCTTGCAACATCAATTGTCTTTTTCGACATCGAAGCCACATAAGCCGTGAAAGAATACCGAGTATCCAGCTCCACTCCGAGATATCGAATGGACCTTTTTACTGGTACATCATGTTCTTCCAGAACCAGATCTGGCTCGCTGTACTTGTTCTTCCGGGTCAGAACAACAACTTCAGTCTTTTGAGGCCGTTCTCGCGCATCCAACGAGCTACTGTATCCAGGACTGGGTTGATCAATGCCCAAGCTAGTTCCCCGTTTCTAGCTATGCCTATGATCACTACATCATCAGCAAACGCCACCAGTTGCACGCCGGGTGGCATTTCCAAGTCCAGCAGACTGTCGTAGAGGATGTTCCATAAAGTCATTCCTAAAACCGAACCCTGTGGAACTCCACAGGTTACTGATCGCCTGTTTAGCCCCTCACCTACAAGCAGGTATCTCCCATTGAGGTACGATTGAATCATAAGGTTCAGATACGAAGGGACATTCCTGCTGCGGAGAGCACTGTCGATCTTAAGCCAAGGAGCGGTATTGAACGCGTTTCTGACGTCCAGGGAGACGTCAACGCATATGTCGCGATCACGCCCGTGCACTTGCCTATACCGGCCGTATACAATTATGATGATATTATTGTCGTCGTTGTGGATATAATCCGCTGGGAGCGCAACGCTCTGTTCGCCCTAATTTTCACGCTCACGGCTCAGCAGTCACCACGACTACGGTGCCGTTACGGATTAATTTTTCAAATAGTACACATTGTTCGCATTCGAAATTCGAATATATTCTATATTTTAATAATAATAAATTGTTGATTTTGTCCGTGATGCCAGGACATCGCTGTATTGCCCCAGGTTGTAAATCTGGTTATGATTCTTGCAAAGTTAAATATCATTTTTTCACAGTTCCTAAGGATGATATTAAATTATAACAATGGACAAGAGCAATTCCAAGGAATAACTTTTTAATAAAACCTGGTCAGGTGGTTTGTGAACGACATTTTCACGAAGAAGAAATAATTCGGAAACGAATAATGACTGGAAAAAATGGGACAATTTTAGCTGAGGTATGTTTGCTATACATATCTAGTTTTCTAAACTTATTAAAAATAGGTAGATACTTAATTGATTATTTTATTATTTTCATATCATTGTACCTGCATATTGGCTAATTTTTTAATTACTTATGAGCACAATCTAATTAAATTGTATAAAGTATAAATATGAAATGAAAACAATTGTATTTCCTTTTTATTTTAATACTCCGAAATATTTACATCATTGTAACTGTTACTATTAGACACCAGCTATGCTTTTAATAATTAATAAATAAACATATTATTTTAGAAATTTACAATTATTTTTTTTTCTTTTGAACAGGCTGTATATAAAATTCCAAAATTGAAAGAAGGAGCTGTACCGTCAATATTTCCGAACTGTCCAAAGTACCTATCCAACTCTTTAAAACGAAGAAAATCACCATTAATTAGAAGAAGCTCCCCCCAAAAAACAAAAAACCGACAAAAAAAATACCCAACAATTGATTGTTCATTCACTTCTAAACAGTCTTTAGACATTATTCTTACTGATTCTATTAATGATTCAATAGGCATTTTCTCATTCTCTAATCTTCAAAAAGATATTAATAGCATTGTTTTTCCATATGGATGGAGCAGGCATGACATTCCTGGAAAGTTGATAATGTTTTCTTTTTTTATTGTTAAACCAGAAGGAACACTTACAGAAAATTATATTCCTACTCCTATTTTATATAAAAGAGTATGCATAGGAGTAAATTTAAATTTTCAATGTTATGTTATGAATATGTTAGTTAATACAGACCTTTTTGGGTTAAACAGATTAAATTGTAGTAAAGATATAGAAGATATTTTAAAAAAATTTGATACTAGTATTATTTGTAAAGGATATAGATTAAAAGAACAACTTCTTCTTTCTAAAACAACATTTACAGATCCAGCTGGTAATCTTAGACATATTATGTGTCCACTCATCTTGAACCAAAATAATGACTGTAAATATTGTGACAAAGCTATACGGACTATTATGCGTAAAAGGCTCCGTTTACAAAAAAATAATACCACTCCAAAAAGAATTCATATTTTATCTAGTCCCAAAATACAACAACTTCGTAAAAGTTACAAATTAACACTACAAAGGAAATATCGAGCTGTAATACTCAATAAAAAGCTAAAAAATAAATTATTTGATATGCAAGGTGAAATGTCAAAAATTACCTCAATGAGTCTTGAAGAAAGACTTACAACTAATAAGATACCTACTAATCAACGAGTTGCCTTGCATGAAAATCACAAGTTTTAAATTTAAAAGGTCGCAGGTATTCTGAAGATTGGATACTTTTATGTTTATTATTTCATATGCGTTCACCATGTGGCTATAATTTTATTAGAAATAATGACATTATACCATTACCTTGTGTAAGAACCATAAGAAGGTAATACATTTATATTACTTATTTAAAAATTTTTATAAATTTAAACCATGTTAAAGGTACCTATCATCTATTGATACACAATGTGGATTTGATCCAAAGTTTCTACAGATGTTTTCTCTACATATAGCACAAAAAGAAGAATTTCAACGTCATGGTTTGCTAGTTTTTGATGAAATTTCCACTCGTGAGAGTATTGCAGTGAACTCAGCAAATCTTACATATACAGGTAAACAATAAAAAGCCATACAACACAAATTAAATTGGTATTTTCTCAAACCATTGATATCACACTTAACAGTCTAGTTGATTTTGGTGAAGAAGGTGACAAAGGAAAAACTTTCAGTGATAAAGCAAATCACGGATTAGTGTTTATGTTCATACCCTTGGAAGATAATTATGCCCAACCAATTGCTGTTTTTGCATCAAAGGGACCGACTAAAGGTGTAGTACTAACTCAGTTAGTAATAAAAGCCATCACAGTACTTGAAAAGGCAGGAGCATTTGTCCATGGAATTGTATGTGATGGGGCAGCACCAAATCGAAAGTTTTGGAGTGAAATGGGAATATGTGGAAAAATTAATGAAGTAAAAATTGGTTTAAACACCCAACAGATGAAAACCGTAAAATATTTGTGTTCTCTGATACGCCACATATTTTTAAGAATATCAGAAATAGGCTTTATAATAATAAAGAGCTCAAGGTTTGTGGTTTGTTGATATATTTTGATATTTAGTTTGTATAATTATATATTGCAATACATAAAATGACAATAATATAATTTAATAAAGGAAACAAATATTAAAAATTAACCTGAATTCAAATTTTTAGATTCATGAAAATGAACCACTAGTAAAATGGGATCATTTTGAAAATGTTTACAATTTGGATAAACTGAATCCAGGAAATTTCAAAGTTTGTCCTAAATTATCAGCATCTCACATAGTTTTGAACAGTTCCGCAAAAATGCGTGTTCGTCTTGCTGTGCAGGTAACATTATAATTCTTTATTTTATTTTTATAGATATTAATTCTTTTAAATAATAATGATTATATGTTATAGATTCTTAGTAACTCAATGGCAAAAAGCCTTGAGTTTTATCGCTCTTATAGTCCTCAGTTAAGCGATTCTACGGCAACTGAGAATTTTTGTTTGAAAATGAATGCAACATTTGATGCATTGAATCGAAAGCTAAAGAATGAAGGAGTGTCACCAAACAGTGATGATTATAAAGTAAAATAGTTATAATTATTTTGTCAAAATGATAATAATTGGTGAATACATTTACTGTATATATTTTTTTCAGGTACATTTTTATTAAAATTAATATCAATAAATTTAAAATTAAATTAAATCAGCATTTTCTTCTCACAATTAAACAAATATCCATAACTCATGGAATAATCTCAAATATTACTTTATTAGTGTCCAGTACTAATATTACTCAATTATTTCCAGTAAAATCTGTTTCAACTTTCATTGATTTTTTAATGTTTTAAATTACTATTAAACATTTTAAAAGTTAGAAAAACTTTAATGCCCATTTAATTAATTAATTTTAGTTCCAAACTAGCCATCAGTGAATTGGATCTACATTAAACCATATAAGATGTGTAAGCAAAATTAATATAATTTTAATAATAATTGCATGGTTTCAGAGCATATTTCCTCTGATAATAGCTTTATGCTTTAAATTAGTTAAGTTTACTCTAGTGATAACTAATTGCTTGATTATTAAATACGTTTAATTAGGTCTTATATGAATTTAACATATAATGTGTTGCATTTGCTTGCTTGAGTACCAACAGCTTATACAATCTCAAAAAATTATTAATTTGATTGATTTTTTCTGTTGATTTGCATTAGCTAAAAAGCTTATAATATTTTTATTTTATAGAATTTAATTATTTTGATATAATATTGTAGATTTTACAAAATACTTTGGAGTGGTTGAATGAATGGAACAGCTTGTTATTAATAACAAAATAAAGCCAAAACATTTTCTTACTAATAATACTGCAGAAGGACTAAGAGTAACGTTGATTTCTACTACAGAAATGTGTACTTATTTAAAAGAAAAATATGGTATACGATACATTCTTACAGGAAAAATTAACCAAGATGCTTTGGAAGTAAGAAAAATGCAATATTCCAAATAATGACTATTATTAAAGTTTAAATTATTACTTATTTAGCGGTTTTTTGGTACGATTCGCCAAGCAGGAGGTGCAAATGACCATCCAGCTACTCCAACCTTTTTACAATTATACAAAATGTTATCCGTTTACAGTATACTGAAACCTCCCAAATCAGGAAACTGCACCATAGAAAATAATAAACCTTTTCAAAATTTAATCTCTCTTGATAGTATCAAAACAATTTATTATAATCCCGAAAAAAACAAACCATTATTGCATACAATCCGTGAAAAACTGGACTTTGTGATTCAACATGATGACTGGAGTTTAGATGATATAATAATACCCAGTGATCATAATTATTTTGTAGCTCCTGTAATTGATTGTATAATATATTATGTCACAGGGTATTTGTGTAAACAAATTTTACGCTATTTTAAATGTGTGACATGTCAATCTGCAATCAAACAAAATACTAATTTGTGTTTATATGAACCAGTTGCACGTCTGGTTAACTTAAAGTCAAAAGGAGGATTAATACACCCAAATATTCATTTTTTTAATTTTATATGCAAAATTGAACAGTTATTCTCCAAGTATTGTAAAATGGCAGACGTTTTTGAGTTAATTCTTTCCGAATTATTAGAGGATACTCTTTATTTTCCTTGTTTCAAACATAGTGAAGAAATAATAGCTTTTACTATCAAATACTATTTAAATATGAGAATGCGACAATTTTCAAAAAATTATAATTCTGAAGCAGAAAAAGAAAATATGAACAAAAAAAAGATAGCGAAATTTACATTAACATAAAAATTGTTAAATATATAAAAAAAAAATTGTATTTTGTGTATGTGTTTATTTTTAAATGAAGATTCACATTTATAAAAATTATGATGAAATAAACTTTTTTTTAATTTGAAATAACAATATAAATATTTTGATTTAAAAATAATAATTAAGTGCTTATTTTATAAATAGTGATATTGTTTAAAACTAAAATTTATTTAATTCTAATATGTTCTAATATAGGTACCTCTATAATGTTTTTGTTTTAAGATTGATTATATTTTATTTTAACAATGTTTATTTTGTTTTAGTATGACAATGTAATTTAAATTACAATATGTTAGATTTAATTTCCTGATGTACTTACAGTTATCTATAAAGTTTGTATACATTTGTTTATGAATAGTTTTTAATAAAGAATTAATGATTTTCTATTATCAAATGTTTTTATTGTTTTAATTTTACTATAAATTTACTATAATTATGTTTTTAATTCAGTTGATACTTGTTAATAATAACTATGATATGTTTTATTATTTCCTATTAACACTGGTAAATAAGTATTAAACCGAATCTTTATATATAAAAAAGTTAATTCTTAGTAAATCGTACAGTAATTTAAAATTTATATTGTGCTCAATTTTAATATTATGAGTTACCTATGACTGAGTACAAATACAAAAATTAATGCCACAGCTAATATAGATATGGATTATGGATACGTTTTGGGCGAATGCATGTGTGGCGCTCCTAGCGGATTATTTTTGAACTGGCGACAATACGTGAATCACACCAGTCCAGCAGTAACCAGTCCTTAACAGTATATATGTTCATGGTCGCGATGCTGTGCTGCTCCTAGTGCCGCTCCGTGAGAACTCGTTCTATGGCATCATCAGTGGACCATCCTTTTCGGAAACTGTATTGATTTTCGGATCGCTGTCCGGTGCGATCGAGATGATCGTTGAGTCTGGTCAGGAGAAGCCGTTCAAGAAGTTTGCCCGTGGAGTCGATCATACAAAGAAGTCTGTAACTCGACGGTTCTTCGATCGGCTTGCCGGACCCCTTGTGCAGGAGAACGAGTCTGGAGGTTTTCCATCGCTTAGGAAATTCGCGTTGTCGAATTTTTAATGCCAAAAAAAGGTGTTGTCAGACACAAAAAAAAAAGAACCGGATGGGTCTCAAAAAATATTGAAATTTTTTTACTTTTGACCCCCCAAAGTATCAACTAGATTCACTTTCCCTTCAGAAAAGTTGCTACATAAGTTGCTACAAATCGAAGCATTTTTACTGCTAAAAAAAGTGTCGTCAGACACAAAAAAATAAAAAATAAAAAAATAACACACATCATTGTAAAACCAATAGATTCCATCACTCTGTTCAGAATCTAAAAACGTTTACTTGGAAGATCAAAAATAAGATGGAAAGATACAGTAGTAAAGGATATGAGACTGATAGAAGAGAATCCAACGTTAGACTGGACTTTGGACAGAGAAAAATGGAGTCTCCCCACACTAGACATGTCGGCATCCGTTGCGTTGACGTACTCTTTTTTAAACTCTGTGTTTAAATATGAGTTGGCACATTGGATATGACGCGTCAAAAACCGTTTACGTTGATACGTCGTGTTGATGTATCAATGCATCGATGCGTGTATAACGTTTTAAGTTATTACTTATTATTTGACATTTAATTTTCCTCTCCTGCATCGTGATCATGTTGTATAATACAGTAGAATCCGCTTAAAACGATCTTCCAGGGACCTAAAGAATCAGATCGTAATATTCGAAATTCGTTGTATCCGGATGACGAAAACATTACCTACGTGGGATATAAAACCAACCGAATACATGGCTATGAATCGTTTTATCCGGAATATTGTTATATACGGCATCGTAATAAGGGGATTCTACTGTATAACATATTATATAATATTATTACATGATGTCCACACAATTTTTCATTATCCATTTTGGAAAAATTTATGAAAACTAAATTTTTATTAATTAACTTTTAAAATTAATTTTACTTTTTTGATTTGCATTTTCTCAACTCAATTCATTTTACGCAAACAGTATATCAAATGTAATAACATATATACAAATGTTATGGACGTCATATATTAAGAATAAAATATAAGTACTGCATAAAAATTCATGATTGTCTGTTATTGTAGTAGATTACAATGATTAATACAATAAAGCTAAATTCAATGAAATACATAGTAGTAAGTATATCCAGTACTAGATTATTTGAGTGCAAAATTTTAATGATGTTGTAATACTAAACGCGTATAATGTGAGAACTCTTAGTTAAATAATTAAATCGTACATTATTGGAAACCAATTCAATATTGCATTTCTTGGGAGCCAATCCATTATTTGATGGAGTACTTTACCTAATATTGAGAGTCAATGGTTGCCAAAATAATACCATTGATTTAAATTATTATTATTTATTAGAGTTGTAATATCTTAGAAGAGATGCTAATAAATCATATGATTAGTATACTTGATTATAATTTTTAATATTAAGCTTAAAATAAGATTTGATAAAATTTGGGTATAAAATAAAGCACATAATTTTTTTAAGAAATTGTATTATTTTTGTTTAATAATATACTATAGTATTTATATAATTTTATTTATGGGTTCGACATATTTTAAAACTCAAAAACATGTTGTTTTAACATAGATATGTTAACAAAACGTTTTATGAGGAAATACATATTCTTTGGTGTTAATAACATATTTATAATGCTTATAGTATCTAAGTTTATTAATTATACAAACATTTTTTTAAAAAAAAAAAACACTTATAAATCACAGTTTTTTTAAAGCAAAAATAAAAATATAACATACCACAACCTACCTACAAAAATAAATAAAATCTAATACAACATATAAATTAAAATACATATTACTTATGTAAAATGTAGTTTTATTACGACCACTAATTTGAGTAGCTCACTTAAATGAGAATATTTCACCCTTCCATTGTAAATTTAATACTTAAATATTAAAAAATGACAAATTAATAATGACAATAATAATAATTCATAATATAACTATGTATAAAATAAAATTTTAAATTTCTTTCTCATTTATATGAGCCATTCAATAACAGTAATGTAAATATATATATATATATATATATATATATATATATATATATATATATATATTGGGAATGTAAATTGTTAATTTATATATATCAATAAATATTGACATTTTAATTTATATGTATTAATAAATTGTAACTCTTGTGTACAATGCATCACAGAATTAATATCATAACGCTTTAAAAGTTAAGTTGAACTTATCATATGGCTTAATGAAATTGAATTAACAATTTACTATTGTTTACAAATAAAAGTTGAGATTATATAACTGAAAGAAAACAAACCAGGTTTTGTTACCTTTACTGTACTACAAAAAAAAAAATTGGATATTTTTAACTAATTCATAGACATTAAAAATGAAAAAATATATGTTTAGCATACATTTTGAGCTTATTTCATTATAAAATTCTATTGAGTGTTTTGAAATTTATTATTTTATAATTAAAAGAAAAATTAATGTAAAAATTATACAAACGTGAAAATTATACAAAATTTTTGAAGTTAAATGTTTTATTATATTTTAATTGCATTAATGATACTTTTCTAATAAAAATGGATTTAAAAATATTTTAACAAATTATTTCATTGTTATTCAATCTAAAATAAAAATGTTTTGGGAATGTTAAAATGATTAGATTAAGTGTTATATTATTTTTATGGTTATCAATTTGAATAAAATAATAAATTAAGGGAAGTAGGTATAGTTTTAGATCATTTTATTTAAAGCTGATAAATATATGAAACTGTTTTAAAAATAATGCAAGTCAACAAAATTTAATTTAATAATCTTATAATTAATATTGTTAAGTCAAAATTAAATCCAATAAAAATATTTTATAATAATTAGTAAAATTAAATAAACAGATTCGGTCATGGACATTGATATAGTACATAACAGAAAGAAAAAATAAGATTTAGAAAATAATTGAGTAGATAACTTTATTCATTTGTATTCTGAATTTGTTGATATTTTGGGATTCTAAAATATTTTTGTTAATCATATATACTAAATACAGTTCAATAATCAAGTATAATTCAGATACTGTGTATATGAAAAAAAATTGGCATTTGATCTATTAAAAATCAATGTTAATAAAAAAAAAAAAATCAAGTTAAATAAGCCAAAGCCAAGTTTTACTTGGATATAAGAAAATACTATTCAATTACTTTGATATTTATGAAAAATGATTTTAAATGGAAGAAAAAATTATTTAATTATTGGAAAAGTACAAACACATTAATATGAAAATATTGACTAGATTAACTAATTTATCCCATTGTAGAGATTATTTGATTCACAATATTTTGTTCACCAGATTTTTTAAAAGTAAAGCTAATACGTATTTACCATACCACCAACCGACCAAATGACATTGATATGACACTTATTGGTAACATTCACCAAAGTTTTTCAAAATGGATGTTAGTAAATCCAGGATTTTTACGTACATCCCAATATGTATGATTGAATTCCCAAGTTTCAATACCATTTTTTACAGTTTTTCTAAACCATTTAGGTTCATGTTGTTCTCCAGTTTCTTCTTTTTGTTTACGCCGTTCACGCTGTGTTTGCTCTAAATTAAGTTTCATAGATTCAGCTCGGTTCAGATCTCCTTCTTCTAATAGCCTATTTAATACAATTTATTATTAAATTATCATTTTAAAATTAATAGAATTTAAAAACATTTAAATATTTTCTAGAATTAAATAAAAGTAGGTATATTAAAATAATGCTTTATACTTGTGAAAACATATACCTTTGATCTGGTCGAAATCTAGTATCAGTTTTTGGCAAAGCTTTAGCCATTTCTAAGTCAAGCTCATTTAATTCCATAGCAAATCTAGTAAATCCATAATACAATTCATAATCTTCAGGCATTGTACCTTTAAAAAAAAAAATAATAATTTTATAAAATTAAAAATTTTAATAGGTAATTTGTATATACCAGGTCTCCATATACACTTTGCAGAAGGTGCAACTCCACAATAGAGAGCCTCATTCCATTTACCAAAAAGCTTACGCACAACTTTTCCTTCGTTATCATCAATTACAACACCATGTATTTCATGACGTTTAGCAGAGAAATAACTAGCCTAAATTAATAATAATAAAATACAAAATATTATATAATTGTTTTTCTTATCAAAGTCTTACATTATGAATTTTTAGTTGTGATTTTTTATTAAAAATATGTTTATAGTAATTCAATATCTTAGTTTAACTAACCTTCACAAATGTCAATTTGCATGTAATATTTTTATCCAAATTGGTGATTTTTAATTCACCATATTGATCTACAGAACGTTGACCACCAAATAAGTTATGAACACAAGTTGTCACCTTATTCCATCTGTAATGATCTTTGCTATCATTACAAAGTAACTGTACATTGACATACCCTAAAAATAAGAAAAAAAAATTTAAAAGTATAAATGAAAAAAAATATATTTACTTTCAACTAACCTGTTGGTTGAAACTCCATTGATTTTCCCCAAAATTTTGTCTTAATTCTAACATCTTGCCAAAATATAAAATTTTTTGATTCAGCATGACAAACACTAACTGGTGGATGATGACTAACCTAATTTTTTAATCAATACAATAGAGAATACACATTTGACATTTATTTAAAAATATTAATAAATATTAAAAAATAAATTTAACTACCTGTTCTGCAATAAATTTGAAGCCTTTGTCATCTCGTATACATTCATAGGTCTCACCTAGTAGTGGATTAAATGGTTTTGAACCAGCTCGATAGTAACTGGATCCATAACTAGACACTGCAAATGCAGCTACATACACCATGCGTTCATAGACATCAGATTGTTCTGATGCTTTATCCAAAAGTTCACTGTATTCTAGTTCTTCGCACATACGCTAATACATATAAATATTGTATATGATTAAAAAATACGAACATTTTTAATTATTTATAAAATAATAATATTATAAAATATTAACTTTTTGATGTATTTTGGTCATTACAAATAGTATTTATCATGGGTTAATTATATTCAATTTTGCTCATAACATTCAACTTAAGATGCACATTATCGTCAGAAATTTCAATGTGATATTTAATTTTCTGAATAGTTTAGTGTACTAGGTCATTGCAAAATCTTTTTATGTAATAACATTAGTTAGGATTCAATCCCCAGTATTTTTTTACTAATATCTAGATAATATTAATATACTTCATAAATAATGAATCTTGATCTTAAGCTGAATGTATATGAATTATAAAGCTTTTATAATTCTGTGTTACATGATAAGACATAGAATAACAAAACTAACTCATCTGTCATAGTCTAAATTCTATGTTATAAGGTTATAATGGAAATATTTTGTTTAGTCAACTACTCCTTTTTATGTTTTATATGCAATATCACCACTAACTATTTGACCAATGAGTGTGATGGTTGATATCTAGTCTTACAAAGCGATTCTCAACTTTTTAAGACACACTATACTCCGTAAAAGTAATATTTGAAGCCACGTACAGCCAAATTTGTGGGAAAAAAATGTTGTTTTAATAATTAATTTTTCAACCATATACTTTAAGACCATCAAAATATATTGTTTATGTATAATACAATGAAAATAATAACATTGCAGACCCTTGACATGTAGTGTAAGAGCTTTGGGAGACTACTGATAATAAGTTAAGAATTATTAAGTCTATAACTATTATATTTTAATTGTACTAAATAAATTAAGTATAGATATACCAGAATGTACAAAAAGTAAACATTAATTGTATGTTTTAAAAGGTCTTGTTCATAATAATAAATTTATATTTATATACAGTAGCATATTTTTAAATTTTTTGTGTGGGGGTTAAAATGTTTTCTAAGAAAATTTTTTTTTATTATTATTATATAATAAAAAATATATATAATAGAATATTAATACATATAATAATACTATTTATAAACTCTATTACACATAAATATTTAATAAATATAATACTTAATAATAATACTTATAATACTTAATTACTTTAAAAAGTTTTCATTTAAATACTTTACAAAAATTATGTATTATTGATTATAATTTAAAATATTTACCTGCAACATGTTAAGAGGTTCATTAAGTGCTACTGGCATAGACACCTGGGATAGATCTTTACCAATATTTTTGCATAAGAGATTCCATAAAGATAATCCTTCAGTATCAGGTTTTGGACAAGGAAGCTTAGTACGCCGTCCTGTCATATTCCTAATATCACCAGATCCACCACAATCTACTATAAGTAAAAATATTTATTTTTAAAATAACAAATTAAAATTTATAAAATGTTTTATTTTTATAATTATCAACAATCAATACAATAAATTAGTAATACAATTATTTGACTCACATTATAGTTTTTACCCTTCTTCCATTATAAACATTTCATTAAGGTAACTAACTGGTGAAAAATAAATAAATAATTTAAATGAAAAATGTCTTATCAAAATATATTTTATAAAATCGAAAAAAGGTGATTACCACTGGCAAATGCATTGATTTTACGTTTTAAGGAGAGGGGAGGAAACACAGTCCCGCCTGAACTTTTGTCAGTGTGCAAACTTTAACAGAGTAGCCACTATAAAATGTGCGAAATACTTGAAAATATGCCAAGCTTTCAAATAAATAAAACGTATATTAATATACATAAACATATATACAAATAACATATAAATACATAGATACTTAATTTATGTTTATACAAAATTAATCATTTTGAACACCTCGAGAATCGAGCGATTATTATAATTATATAAATTCTATAAATCTATGAAAATTAATTTTAATTAATAAAATTTAAGCTGAAATTTGTAATTTTATATTTTCTACAAATTAATAAATATACATATTATTTAGTTCTTTTAGATTCATTGAAATTCGGTTATGAAATTATTATTTGGTAATAAATAAATACCTATAAATAATTGTAATAAATTGAAATAATATTTAAAAACACCAAAGCTACAAAATTTCAGAATTTTTTCAAGCAGGAAAAGGAGACAACTACAAGTTATAAATAGTGTATTAAATGTATTTATGATGTTTTGATGTGTATTATAGATATTTACCTATAATTTGTGGTTTACTTAAATGTATATTTGATTAGGTCATGGAAATATTCTACAAAGTGAAATTATCATAACCGCTTTTCATAGGCGCAAATCCAGTCCAAAATTTGGGAATGTTAAAATTATTCACATCAATGTGATCCATGGGGGAGGCAAAGCTTTCCACAACCCCTAACATATACTCAACGCAAAATGTTTTAATTTTACCATTTAATTATAAATTCAGAAATTTTCGCAATTTTCTATAATATAACTAAATAGTATTAATAAACTAATGTTTTTCTTTACCAATAAACGATCAAACTAGTAGATGGTAAACAAAAACAAAATCCTAAATAGTATTCCAGCAATAAATACTAAAAATAAACTTGAACACATGCGTTACAAATAAACGTGACAAACCCAAATACTCAACATTCTTACTTCATACAATCATGTAACATATATATTAAGGTGGTCCTATATATGAAAGTAGACATTTTTGTCGGAACACCCCTAAATATTTTTACTTTTTTTTATTAGAGATTTATTAATTATTAAGAAATTCTATATCTAGCCGAGGACTTTCAATAGCGTTTGTAGCAGAAAACTAAAATTTTCTTTCTTTTTTATTTTTTGGTGAAGATAGACCATATGCCTCTACTTTTGTATCACTAAAATTTTCGATTTCGCTACGGTTTTGTACATTACATTCAAATTCTACATTACTATTACTTTGTTTATCGTCTTATATTTTAATTAAATCCATTGCATCTCCATGGATAATATTAAACAAATCATACAGTTTATCAATGAAATCTATTTATTTTTGTTTTTGTGGAGCTGTTTATCTTTTTTTATTTTTATTTAAACTTTTCCAATCTGTGTATAAATATTTGAAAGTTTACTTCACTTTCCTCATGTTAGAAAATAGTACTTAAAGAACTTAAATATTTTATAGTATCCAAAATTTGACTTCTTGCATAGTCAATTAAATAAATCTTATCCATCATTTTTGTATGGTAAAAATTTTATTTAATAAGATACAATTGTATAATGCGTATATAAACTGAAGAACGTTAAAATAATATTCTCTATACGAAATAACTTACAACTGCGTAGCTAAAAGCAATAACTGAAATCGCGAATCCTAACATTCAAATTACCTAATCAAATATCAACGTATTTACAATTTTAAATGTTATCGAAACCAATAGTATTATATGTTTAAATTGTTAATCATAACCTTTTTATTGACAGATTTAATACAGCTTTTTTTTTTTTTTTTTGATTTCATAAAACCAACATATTTAATTATTTGTATATTAAGTATATTGTTTTTCTCGAAAAATTATAGATTTACAAAAAAAATGTTTAAATGTAATTTGTTAGATATTGTTATGTAGTACAATAAAGGATTTATTAATTTTTACTTTAAGCGCTGTAGTCTTAGCATAATTTTTAAAAACTAAAAAATGACAAAATTATATTTTTTGGACAACTTTTAACCCCCTTACGCCGCATCTTCGAATTGACTTACCATGGCCAAACTTCGTAGACATTATTTTTATATATTTCTTAAAAATATTGAGGGACATCCCGAAGAAAATATGATTTTTCCCCCCTTATAAATAAGGACCACTCTAATGTATACATTTTACGCCCGTGGCATCAAATGCCAAGTAGACCATCAAATTATATGTCAAATTTTTTATTGACAAACGTGTTTGTCAAATATTTTGATAGTGTGCAAGTTTGTTTGACGTCTTTGTAATATATATAGACAATATAAATGTTTGATGTTTTTGATGAAAATGTTGATTGATGACAAACCTGTTTGTAGTGTGTGACGATGTTTGTCATAAAAAATCTCAGTTATCACCAGTGCTGTAGTAGTAAAAAAAACAGAGGGTATACTATATAAGTTATAATAAATCATCATTAAATGTTTTGGCATACATATACAAAATACATATTATGAACAAATTAAAATAAAAACAAAACATTTTTTTTTTTATTGATATTGTTGTATTATTGCTTTAACTTTTAATTAAATACTTTATATTGTATACATATATAGTATAATTGTATATTATTTCACTACAACAGAGAGTATGCGACCATAACCAGAAGATATACGGCGTATACCATCCACTACAGCACTAGTTATCATCTTGACACTATGAAGAACACAGCGAATGAGAATAGCGTCAATATTTTTGAAAAATAATTTTTTTTACAATTTATTTCCATATATCGCGACATGCCGATGCTATGAGGGATAAAATCAAAAGACTTATATTTTAGGACTTCAAAATCGGCGCCACTAGACAGGAACTTCAAAGTCATGGTTATTCAAGGATAATCTTTGAAAAGCTGATAAATGGATGGATATATGCATAATAGTACCTTTTTTTTGTCACGCAAGGACTTATAATGTTAATGAATCTTCAAATGTTTAATGGTCCATGCGCATTCATCTGGTTCTGCACGTAATACTTCTCGTAACAAATTCTCATGCGTATATTTATCCCGTAATTTCAACCATTTTCTAGATCATTGGCCGACCTCTTATATTTTTATTCATACATAGTGCCAAAAACGCCTTATCCGTTTTAATACTTTAAGATAATATTTCGAAGATGATAACATCAAACATCACTTCATAGTAAGAAGAAACCCAAAGCTATGGGCAAGTTTGACAAATTTGTTTGACCTTTGGTTTGATCATATGCTTTTTTGTTTGATGAAAACATGAAGTTTGTCAAACAAAATTGACAAACTAATTTAGTCACGTACAGGCCCCTTTGATGCATTAAAAATGCAAACTAGAATAAACTCATTTTTATAAACTCAAAATAATCATTTTTAAACAATATATTTACCTCAAAATAAACTTGGAGTATTAATTTAGAACTTGGGGATGATAAGCACTCTCTGGCATCCCCGTATATGCGCCAATATCGCTAATCAATAAAACAATGCGACTCAATATTATCATTAATTAACATATACTTTTGATTCTGTACAAAGTGAGGTATTCGTTTTATATTGATGTCTTTTTTTTTCTATTCATTCAACAAGTTTAAATAGGTAAATAAATAAATGGGAGACTAATTTTCAATTCTCATTAAAAGAAAAAATGTATAAAAAATTTGAAACTATACCTAATTAAAGTTAAAAATCTCAAAACCAAATAAACTTCTTACTCCTTAACTTCATATTGGTTAATTAGTCTATTACCTACTTTTGTCAAAATATCAGACTACTACTTTAATATATTTTAGCAAATGTATTCTTATCATTCATGAAAAAAAAAAAACTTTTGTAACTGCATATTTTTCGACGTATTGCAGGCTTTTAACAGTGGCAAGATAGTCTACTAAATAAAGACATTTCTACTCCCTATTTACTTCATAATAAAATCAAACCTTACGGATCTTAAAAATCACTTCTAGATCCATTTTAAATATTAAAATTAAAATATAGTAACCATTATAGCTGGTGTTACATAAGGGGAAATCCTTTTTTAATACTATACAATACATACACATCCAATCAAAATATTACTCCTGATTATACAGATGACAAGGTAATAATTTAAACTTAGTGGACTCTTATAAGACTTCTATTAACCTTCAAAACTAACTTTCTCTAATGGAAGACTAGTGAAAGAAAATTATGATTTAAAGTAAATCTAACCATATTGATCTGTATCACATTTATTCTTAAATTAGCTTAATATCCTGATGTATACCTACAGGGCACTCAAATATTATAATTCTAAACTGTAAAATATCTCAACCTAACACTTGAATGTTGTGGTGTCACTTGAGTTTCATTATCAAAGTCAAAATATTAAACTTAAATGTACACATCCGTATGCTCAACATTTTAAGGTCTAAAAGTAAACATACCATACCAAACAATATTTCTAAATCTACAAATCTTTGATCAAACTTTAATAAGATTCAACTCTCCAAAATATAAACCTATGTATCTTGTAAAATGCCCTACCGTATATTTTAACTTATTTCTTCATTCCGATTTAAAAATCAAGACCTTACCGAAGAAGCTATTACAAAATAAACCATTTGAAATTCCTTCTTCATATTTAATCTAATTACACCATCAATTCCTAGAACCCCACTCAAACAACTAAAAATAAAATGATACAGAAACCTTCTTAATAATTAAAAGTTTGAAAGTAATATAAAAAAAGTCACAGCTCGATGGTTTCTTTATGTTGTTTCATACTATTTCTATTTCTAATATTACATTTTCTTATAGTGTCCTAGGGCCTAGTTGTATGTATAATATAAAAATTTAAAAATAAAATAAATGTAAATGATAAATAAATATATTTTTTATCCGGAAATAGTTAATTACTTTTAGTGTAATTCAAAACTTGTAATTAATATCTACTGATTATTAATATGATACTAAATAATTTTTGCAATTTTTAAATTGGGATAAATTCTTAAATTAATAAATATTAAATTTCCAAGCATTTATTATAATATACTAGACATTTAACTATATTTATTATCAAATAATGAAATATTAT
The DNA here is from genome assembly GCA_034509805.1 of Sipha maydis. Taxonomy (NCBI): domain Eukaryota; kingdom Metazoa; phylum Arthropoda; class Insecta; order Hemiptera; family Aphididae; genus Sipha; species Sipha maydis. Next base: position 221,600 of record JASXSY010000076.1, on the reverse strand, counting down.
AAAGGTTATTAAAACATTATAATATATAAAGTTAAAATATCAAAATATTGAGTTAGCTCATTTTAGTTTTTTTTTGTATTTTTAACAGACATTAATTCATAGAAAAACATATTTTAATCAATTTTGACTTAATTTTCAATTAATAGGTATAAAAAAAAACTTGTGACAAATTAATTATTGAAAAAAAAAAGTTGTCTAGTGAATAATATAGTTTAATTACTAATCACTAGGGCAGAGGACTTGTAGCTCTAAAAAAGCTCTAATTATGTAAGCACTTATGTACTTAAAAATCCCATAATATGCACTCAACATTCTTTTTAGCCTTTTTATTTAAAAGTATTAATAGATTAAATAGCGTTTATAACAAGTCAAAATAATTACATAGTTTAAATATATTATATACTATAGCCAAATAAACAAAATACATTTTGCTTAATTTTCTGTAAAAAAACGACGTTAGATTGTTATCGCTTCTAGGAAAAATGTGTGCCCGCAGACAATCAAAAACCATATTATATGACAAAAATTAAAAATAAATACATTTTTATCTAAACATTTTGACTGTATTGTTTGAAATAAAAATGTCACTTAGGAAAAAATCAATTTAAGTTAAATATGTCTCAAAAAGTATAAAATAGCGTATAAAAGTGTAAGATATGCCCCAAAAACAAAATATATGCAAAATAATAATTTCAAAACTAGCTTTATGAAAGCATGAAACATATTTTTTTCGTACTCTGCTATTTTTGTGACAGTGCAAAACAAATATGCAAATGCTTTGAGTCCTCAGACCTACTGATCACTAATGGGAACTGCATGTTTTTTGCAAATAATTATTCAGAAAATTATTCTAAAATTTTTTAAAAACATAGCCATAATTTTAACCCATATTTTTTAAATTATTCAAATTTCGAACTGAATATGAAGGGTGAAATAATTAAAATATTGATATTTTTGCATAATTAAAAATTTATAAAACCATTTATCAACATTAATCTATCCATAAATATGATACCTATATTGTGTATTCATGGTAGGTGAAGTATAATCTATATTTGTAAAAAATATAGAATATTTTTAATAAACTTATTATTTGCGTAATCTTAAAGCTATAACTAGAAGTTTAACAATAATTAGATTTTCACTTAGTGATAGACATTTGATAGTAATATTACTATAACTAAATTAATTTTAGTATATCAAATATGATATATAATACTTACGTCCTTGAGGATTATTGTACTCAGATGTAGCACCATCACTATTTTCTGAAGAAATTGATCCATCTTCAGATGAAAGAGATCCACCTTCAGAAGATGTATCTGAAGTTTGAGCAACCACTTCACCAGAAACTAATTCATTTGTTACAGTTTCATTTATTTTACCAACTTGATATTCTTCAGCATCAAAAAATACTTCTGAACCACTTACACCAGAGCTATATGATAACGATGAACTTAAAACCTAAATAATAGTGAATAGTAATTATTATATTTTGTTAAAATATAGTTTATGATTCTTACAGGATCCGGAAAATTTGATGTGTCAGAAGTAACATGAATATTATTTAATTTAGCACGAAGTTCACTGTTTTGTTGAATGGCTTTATTTAAAGCTACTCGATAATTAGATAATTTATCGTCACTAGTTTCTCCAACAAATATATGATTCCGTTCTTCATTAATTGTTTCCATTATACACTTGAAACTGTTCTGAACTAAAAATGAATAAAAATGTACACAGTTATAAGTTTTTAAATATATATTAATAATTTAGCCTTACTATCTTTAGCTAAAATAACAAAATCCGTATAAAGTTGCAGATCACTAGCTGAAGGATTAACAGTTAATGATGGATTGCTATTGGATAAATTTTGAGTATTTATTCCAGTTGGCTATAATGAAAAATAATTAAATCAATATCTAAAAGTATGATTTAATAGATTGTTTTAATTACAAAACCAGATGAATCTGTAACATCAACAGGTGTTTTATTTGTTGATATATTTGTTGATTGGTTCATATCAATACCCCATCCAGCAATTGTGCCACCCCAACTACCACCACCACTTTTTTTTTTACGCAAACGGAACCTAGTACTCTTTTTTGTAACGGGAATTCCATCCAATGCACCAACCTAGAATAATATTATACAAACTCAATTATTAATAAACAAAAATAAAATAATTTTAAAACATTATTTAACAAATATTTACATCATTATCGACTGATTCTAATTGATCAAGTATACGATTTAATGACTTTAAATTTTGTTCAACTTGTTTAAGTTCTGAAGTTGCTGGATCCAACTGTGAACACCAACCATTTAAACGTGAATTCATGGTACAATTTTTAATGGATTCAACAGGAGATATTACTGTAAAAAACATAAAAATAAAAAAATAAAAATATTCATGTTTGACGTATTATGAAATATAAAGTAATACAAATATTTCACAAAATTCCATCAAGAAAACTTTTGTAATTTTGTTTATAGTTAAATATAAAAATAAAAATAAATAATTTAAAAATATTTCATAACTTAAAAAAAAAAATTAAACACTGTTATACAGTGTGATCATGATAAGTGGAAACACTCAATAACTATGTGTAGGCTTCATATACTTCGATTTCTGCTTTTTTGGCTAACTAATAAACATTATATATATTTTTAAATAATTAGACTATTATTGTGACAGTAAATTTTGTGTATACGTACAATAACTTATTTTTATATGGCATGACCTATTTTTAACCACAAATTATTTATTTTTTAATGAATTTTAGTGGTTGAATTTCTTTTATCAGTTAAAAAATGGCAGAGTTATAGCAATTTGATACTTATCTATTCGTTACTATGCATAATAATTCAAAAAAAGTTGACATGTTTTTTTACATATTGGAAATGCCAAAAAATAATATTTCTTGTCAAAAAACCTATGCTCTTTATTATCCGAGTAACTATAATTTAACAATAAATTAAATTTTCTCTGCTTGATTTCTCAAATTAATGCTTTTGTTTATTTATAAATTCAGAAAGGTAGCATCCATCACATAATTTTTTTTTATAAGCTGGAAAAAAATGTAAGAAACACTGGTTATAAAAAAATAACATCAAATTGCTATAACTCGATCATTATTAAACTTGGTCAAGAAATTCAACCACTAAAATTCATTAAAAAATACAAAAAAAATTATTTGTGGTCAAAAATAAGTCATTACATTTAAAAAAAAAAGTTACTGTGCGCAAAATTAACTGTCACAAAAATAGTATAATTATTTGAAAATGTATATAATAATATTTATTAGCCTAAAAAATAGAATTAAAATACATGAAATATATGTTTCCACTTATCATGATTACACTGTATAATCACAGTATTTCTATAAAATAAAGCTTATGGGAAATATGGTTGATCATCAACCTTGATTAAGAATTAACTCAATTAACCCCTAATCACTAATTGGGATTTTATATAACTGTAAATAGGTATTATAATATAGTCTAAGAACAGAAATATATTATTTATACCTAATATGAAACTAAATTATTTAAAAATAAAAAATATTCTTGAACGTTTAATATAATAGTTGTTTATGTACATAAGTTATTACAAAATAAAAATCATCCCACATTTAATAATTTAAAATATTCTTTGAGTCTAATCATAACTCTAATTGAACAATAAATAATAATCCAGGTTTCTAGAAAATACAGTTAATTAGGAAAAAATAAATTCTAAAAATATAGTATTATTATGACTAATTCAAACATATAACTATCTTTAAATTTTAAATTGATTTAAGTAAACAATTTTTCCAAAGAATTAAGTTTGAACCTCATTTTTTTTTTACAAAAAATATAATAAAATATGATGAAAAGGTAATTTTTTTATTTTTAATTTAGAAATGTCAGTAATAACTATGATAATTCAACAATTTCAACAATTATTTATAACATTAAATTTGAGTAGTTAATATCCTAATACAATAAGTAAAAGGTAAAGTAAATTAAACATAATTGTAGGATAATAAAAATTAAAAATTAAATTAGATGGAAATATCAATGTAATTGTTGTATAAAATAACCAAAATAATTGGGGAAAGTTCATAGCTCAATTATTTCTTTATTTACATGGTAAAGAAATTAATTTATAATTACACAGAAATTTCTAAAGAGCTAAATTTAAATTTGAATTTTGTGTTTTAATGTTTTGTTTAGGACCAGAAGTAACAGAGGCATATGACGGGATTTGCTGAGAAGGTTGTTGGGGAGGGACTCTGAAATTAAATTTTTAGACTAAATGGTATTACAGTGAAACCTCTATATAGTGGACAGCCACGGGGAATTAAAAATTGTCCACTATAGAGAGTTGTCCACTATTGAGAAAACCTATTATGCGCATACATTTTTGCCGGGGAATTTAGAAGTGTCCACTATTGGGAAGGGTCCACTATTGAGAGGTGTCCATTAATAGAGGTTTCACTGTATAATGAAATTTTGAAGATTTGAATTTGTGACTATTCTGAATGGTTCGGTAGAACCGCCACCACCTGAAATTGGTGGTATGATCCTCTGAGTAGTGGATGCATTTAGGTGGACTCGAATGATCCTTGGTACAGGTATCTGACTTATGTACCTCAACACATTTGACGCAACTAGATGGGTGATGACAGTAATTTTGCTTAACAATTAAAATATTGCGATGGACCGTATGTGGTTTTATTTGGTTTTCTATTACTACTCTTGTGTTTGGTAATGAAGTGATGTTATAGATTTGGTTGTTTTTATCATTGCATTCAAATTTAACAAAAAATATCGGAAGAAGATTGTTTTGTTTTTACCACAGAGATTTGCCTCACTCATTATGAGTCTTTCTTCTTAAAATTCTTAGATGGTTGAGTGGAGTGACAAGAGAAGATAGAATAAGGAATGAATACGTGAGAGGTAGTGTTGGTGTAGCGCCAATTGTGGACAAGATGAGAGAAAATAGGCTGAGATGGTTTGGGCATGTGATGAGGCGAGAGGAAACGAATGCAGTAAGAGTGGTTATGAAGATGGACGTTGAAGGGAAAAGAGGAAGAGGAAGACCAAAAAAGAGATGGTTGGAGACTTTGGAGAATGACATGAGGGCTGTCGGTGTGTGCAGAGGAGATGTGATTGACCGAGTAAAGTGGAGGTGTAGGACAAGGGTGGCCGACCCCAAATAGTTGGGAAGAAGGCGAAGTAGAAGAAGAAGAAGAAGATTATGAGTCTTTCTTCTGCCAATGCGGCATAAATGTTAGCACCGAGAGTGGAATGATGCAGGTTTTTAATATTGTCCTATAATGACGCTCAGAGCAAGAATGAAAAGTATAAAAACTAGTGTTAATTTCCATCAAATGGTCAGCTATTGCGTAGAAGTTACATGGCGGTTGGGTCGGAGATAAGATGTGATTAAGTAGATTTACATTTGAATCTGTAGGGGATAGTTATTTAAATAAATACATCCTTGAATGCGAAGAAGCTTACAATATTTCTTATGTAAATAGGCAATAGGTTCAATCTGGTCAGTAAAGTGAGGTGAGTGTACAACAGTGTCATCATTAGTTTCGATTAAGGAAAGGACAACTAAACAATTAGGTGAAGAGGACTGGATTTATATTTTTAAGGGCTTGGGGTAAACAATAATTGAAGGTCAATGCTTTATATTATAAACAGTTTATATTATATTCAAAGAGTCTTTAAGCATATGTAGAAAATAAATGTAATTTATATACATTTTTTAATGATGGTCTTTTAAATTAAAAATCTACTAAAAACAAACACTGATATCAACACTTTTGCAATCAATATGTGAACACTATGTATAATAACAGTACATAATCAATTGATGGTCAAAAGTTTTTTGTTTTCCATGTGAATTTTCAACTTCAAGTACAAACATAAATTGCATTAGGTAAATTTTAACAGTAGTCAATGCATATTATTATTATATTGTTAATTAATTATATTTCATTAATGAATGTGAATGATTATGATTCATCAATGAAATATTGTTTAAGATATTAATTCATATAAATTTTATTTATGTAGATATGACTAAGTTTTATAACAAATTAAATAAATCAATCAATTTAATTACATACCAATTTATATGTTTTAAAATAACTTGGTAGCAAAATTTTAATTTGTTTAAAAAAAGGTAATGTCATAATTTCTTATTATTTTAATCAATTATATCTAATTTTACATTTTTAGATAATTCACTATCTTCAAAAATCAAATATTCTTAAAAACAGAAAATATACACAGAATTGTATGCTACAGTGACTAAAGACTACATGTTATTATTATTTATGACATTTTTATGTAACAAGAAAATATTGTGAATTAAATATTATTGTAAAATATTTAAAAATTGTCATAATTTTTTTCATTTTATACCTACTACAATTTTTTACTTTTAAAAAATAAATTTTTTTCAACTTCTAGGAGTCCGGGGCAAGTGTTCATAATGTCCCTTTTAAATACGATGCTGTAGGTGAGGTAAATGTTTTAGTCTTTTTTCTCCTTTGGAGAGGAAAAATTGAACTATTGGATAATATTTGATTAAATGATGTAGGTGTAAGAAGTGGACTTTTAATGGAATTAACTATAATTTTATACATGTAAAAAACGAAACAACCGATAATAAAATTTTACATAACTAAAGTATAAAAATAGGAGCGAACATAAAAGTGTGTTTTCATAATGAAATTCATCATCAGAAAAATAAAAATCATTTTTTATAATAACCATGAGTTTATGTTTATGTTCAAAATAATGTAGACTATTTTGTAAAAATATTATACTATACTCACAAGATGTTTTTTTTTGTAAAGACGACTGAGTTTGTTTTGTCTGACCAAAAGTTAAGACATGTTGTCTATATAGGCGATGCTGTTTTATTTCTTTCACCCATTCAGTAAAAGCTTCAAATGTTTTTGCCTGTAATATAAAAATGTAAATATATAAACATTAAAAATAATATACTTTTGTTTCTTTTATATTCAAACAACTGTGGTTTAATCATAAATTAATATTTTATAACTAGGAATAATATTTATAGTTAAAATACTTTATCTTGATATCAGTTGAAATAAGTCACTATGATGGCATAACCAGGAATGTTTAGAGATTCAATCTTTTCCTTCTCTACTCATATACAATTAAATAATAAATAGTTTGAAAAATACTTTTAATATTAAAACTTTATTTATTTTACCTATAAAAACTTCAACATATACTAGTTCTATTTACCTATTCTTGAAAAATAGCCAACCAGAGTTAAAAGTTTTAACAAAACTCTAAAGTAAATACTAAATTATAGTATTAACTTTTAGTAAAATAAGAAAAATATTTGATCTAAAATGACAAATAAGTAATGAAAAAAAATAACAACCAATTTCATACTAATGTATTTAATTTAGGAGCATTCAAGTATAAAACAGCACATTTTCTTTTTAGAATTTTTGAACCCCATCTCTCTAAACCAGCATATATTAGATAGTAACTATCTCTTCCTTTTAATCTTTATTAAAATCAATTACTTAAATTATTAAAATAAAAATAATAATAGGAATAATTAGATAGAAAGTATTTGATGCTATATGTTAATCGACTATTGCTTTTTTGGATAGTTAATTCAAATTATGACATCATGTCAGTTATGGCTAGTGTTGTTATCATTAAGAAAAGGCTCTTTCATTTTAGTAAGATTTTTGGTGACTTTCCAAAGGGAGTTATCAGAGGTTCTAAGTAGATATTACTTAGATATAAAAATATATTATAAAACAATATATTTGAATATAATTTAGGTATTGATCGCCATTAAATTTGATGAGTAATTTTTCCAATTTGTTGGAAGTATAGTTGAATTTATGTTTATCGATGGAATAGCAAGTGTGCTGCCGTATAGATTTAGTATGTCTTTTTTCATTAGTATGCAGACGTAAATTCTTAGGAAGGTTATTGGTTGTGGTTCTAAATGCTTAAAAAAGAAGTGGTGTAGAGACCTTCTTTGCCATAATTAATAAAAGTGTCATCAGTGGACGGCTTCTCTTAACAAGTTAAGCATGTCAATATTTCACATTTATACTTATTATACTTGTTTGTATAGATTGTATAATAATAAAAAAATAAATGGGTATTGGTTGGAACAGATTAATGATAATTGAGTGGATTGACAGAGTTGAAAACGGAATTAGTTACTATTTTGGAACTTAATTTTGCTACTATTTCAATTTTATGATGAGTTAAGATAGATATTATTAAATTGATACTGTTATCTAAATTGGTTTAAAAAACATTCCATTTAATTGGCCCTTCAGTAAGACAAGGTCTGGTGGTGGTTCAAGGGATTCCACCAACAGCAAGTATGATTGAAGAATAGTCACTGAATATGTCATATAAATTTTCTTTATTTTTAGTCAACGAGTTTGAGATATTTATGATGAAAACATTGAGAATATCAAAGTTTCTATTGATATAAGTAGGCCAGTATGTAGGACCTGGTAGAAGAGACGAATGAAAAGTGATTATTTGTAATGGTCGAATGGGGGGATTTACCTCTTAGTTTATTAGAAAAATAGCCTCGCATGGTGTGTTTAGTATTAAAATAGCCAAAAGAAATAAATAATTACCAAATGTTGAAAAATTGTACACAATCTTCAAGGCAAATGGCATCATATATTATGTATAAATTATAAAATTAATACTAATTATGTATTTTAGAAAAAATGTGAACAATAATTCAAATAAAACAGGTTTGAAGTCTATAAAATAATAACTTCAATCCAGTAAATACTAAATTGAAATTTTCAACTGTTAGTTATTATTTAAATTAAAATAATATAAATATATTGTAATTATTATCAACTATTTTTTAAATTCACAATTTATAACATTGTCAGGTACAATAAATAAATGTATTAGTTTTTATAAAACATTTATTTTAATTTTGACAGAGTTAAGTATGAATAAATATAATTAAGATCCAGTTAAATTATTAATAGGAATTTACTTATCATAAAATACACGCACATAATATATAAAATACATACCTTCAAATGATAAATAAATTCTTCGGCATCAATGTCTAATCGTTTTCGTTGATATTTAGTAGATATAACTGATAATCCAATATCAACTTGACCATGGATTTTGCCTCTTGACATATCTAGTGGATTTTTCCCATATTTTAAAATTCCTTTATCCAATACAAAATAACGCTAAAAATGTTTGCGGTTATTAGATATTACAATTAAATATCAAAATTAAAAATTTTAGTAAACTTTTTAAACCTTATGCCATCCTTTAAGGGGCCATTTTCGTTTTTTATGTAAATAACCTCTAAAGAGTTCTGGTTTTTTATCATATCTTTGTCCATCTTTTAGACCTTCAACTATTTCCCATTCTGTGCCACGACGAATTACTTTTTTGGAACCTATTAAAATTAATAATATATATACTTAAACTAAATATTTTTTTTAAAATTGAGTATTTTTGCTACTGAATAATGTAAATTACTACTTTATTGACTTTTGAAAAAGTAACATCATACTATTATATTAATCAAACAAAAATTGAATTACCTAGTTCTCGTTCAAGTTTTCTTTTTTGATATACAAATCCATCATCTTTAGATTCGACTGAAGGTGTATTGCTGTCCACACTAGCATCCTACAAAAAAATTAAAATATGTTTATAAATTATAAAAATGTAAAAACAATTAATGAAGTTGTTATTTAATTTTTAAAGATAAATTACTGAATCTGAATTAGCTACGACTGTTCTCCTTTTAAAACTTAATTGAGGAGATTTTTTCTTATCCATGTCACTACAAGGAGGCACAGCAATGGAGTTAGGACCGCTAGCCATTATTGTATCCCAAACACATTAATTAAATTTACAAACTACAGAATAAGAAGGTTAATGGTAAATATGATTATACATTTATATTGCTAAAGCCAAGGTTAGCAATTTCAATGTTTCAAATCATTATTATGAATTAAGTAAAAACTTAAAATGTTATTACGTGAATTAATACTGTTAAGCAAACAGCTGTTATCTTACAAGGAATGATAAGATAAAATATAGGTTATAGATTTCTACGGCATTGTTTTTATGACATATTATCATTTGACCATAAGTTCTTATCATATATTGTAATTAGGTAGCGGAAATGTTTACAAATAGTTACAATAATAATTATTTCATATTTTTTTCCTACAACGTGTTTGAATAGATAGAAAATAAGATTATTGTATTAGTTAAAGAATCTCAATAGAAAAACAAAAATAACACTATGATCAACAATTTGACAAGAGAATTTATTAATGACAAAATACAAATGGTTAATTATCATTATATATTTTATATTCATCTTCTTTTCCCTCCTTTACCCTTAAAACTTGATTTTTTGGATTGCATGGTTGATTTTCCTTTTTTTCCTTTTTGAATTGAATCTGATTTCTTTTTAGCCAACATTCTTTTGGCTTGATTAGCTCTATTAATTAAAAAACAAATTATGTATAAAGAAACAACTATAACTTAACATAAAGCTTAGGTTTTATAAATATTAGAAACATTAAACAATGTATAAAAATATATATACTTACTCATATCTGTACTTTTTAACACCAGATTTGCTTACATCAGTAAACTGAGAGTCAAAAACAGAACCTCCTTTCTTTTGTTTACCATTAGCAGATTTAGATGAAATTTTACCTATATAACAGTACATAGTGAATAAAATATGAATACAATATATTATATTTTATACATACCTTTATCAAAATCTGACATTGCATTCATTTTTTTAGGTTTCATTTTATTCTTAGCACTTCTAGCTTGAAAATTAGCTACCCTTTGCATTTTTTTTTGACTTTCAATTTCTTCATCATCATTACCATTTTCACCATCATTATTTTTCTTTTTCTTTTTAATATTTTTTTCTATTTTAGATGAAAAAGCTTCTCGGGATCGCTCTATAAATTGATTTATGTAATTTAATAAAATATTTTTATTGACAACACAAATTAAATGACTTACTTTTTGCTTCTTGTCTCTCTTTTTGAGTCTGGAACCAGTCTCTTTTTTTTTCATCTTTTTTTTTTACTAGACTGCCAATACTGGTTTTTGCCATTTTTTCAGTTTTATCAGCAAATTCTTCAGTACGAGTCATTTGTCTTTCTTCATACTCTTCATGCATAATACATTTAACCTCATTTCTAAGTGAATCAACACGTTCTTTATATTTATCCAAAATTTCTAAAAATTTAAAAACACCTTAATACTAAGTTATATAATTATAATATGATTTTAGGTATATACAGTACATACCAATAGGGATAACACGATTTTTAACAGGATTTTTAGCTTTACGGATTACTTCCTTCAGAACTTTGCGGTCTTGCTCACTTGCGATAGAAACAGAAACACCAGATCGACCTGCTCTAGCTGTTCTACCAACTCTATGAATATAATGTTCAACAGTTGGTGGCATAACATAATTAATAACCTAATTGTTATAAAATAAAAATTAAATATCTTTATTGTTAATAACTTTAAAATAATAACAAAGAATTAATAAATATAATATAATAATAATTTGATAAAAATGATTTTATCGTACTAAAAATTTCATTACAAATTATAATCAAAACTTCTTTTTTTTTATATTGATATAAGAAATATTTAAAAAATTCTTCGAATACTATAAATAAACATTTTAGAAAGTAACTTACAGCTTTTACTCCTCGAATATCTAATCCACGAGCTGCAACATCTGTAGCAATCAATAGATCAAGTTCTTCATCTTTAAATTTACGTAGTGCTTCTAATCTTTGAGGTTGAGATAAATTTCCATGTAATTCACCAACCTTAATGAATAAAAGTAAAGATTATAATTTAATAACAATAATATTTAAGTCTACTCTACCTTTAAACCAAATAGTCCAAGTAAAATTTTCACTCTATGAGCATCAGCTTTAGTTCGCACAAATATCATTGTGTGATCTCTAAATGTACGACACACTAAAGCAGCTAAAGTTGCATCTCGATCTTGTTCTTTTCCTTGGCGCAATCTATAAATTATACAAATTCAACCACATTTAAATATAAACACTATTTTCACTAAAAATTTAAAAAAAACAGCAAACTAATTTTTAATTTTATTTGGTGGTTAATTGAATAATCTTTTTAAATACCTCACAAATTCTTGTCTTAAATTAAATGCAACATCTGTATTGCTATCAACAAATATTTTGACAGGTTTGCTTAAAGAAACAGATGCAAGATCATTAACAGCATCAGTCATTGTAGCTGAAAACAACATTGTCTGTCTGTTACGAGCACACATGTTAATTATTTCTTTCATTTGATCAGCAAAATTTTCATCTAACATTCTATCAGCTTCATCTAATACTAATACTTCTAAATCGGATAGTGAAAATGATGGTGTATTTTGTAAGTGATCTAATAATCGACCCGGGGTGGCTATAACAATATCTGGATTTTTTCGCAGTATAGATTCCTAAAAATTAGAAAATTTAAAAAAATAATAATTTAATAATTATACTTGTTTGAATCTTACTTGCACTTTAAGTTCCAAACCACCGACAGAAAGACCAACTTCAACTGTAGTAAATTGTGCTAGTTGTTTAGTAACTTGGTAAACTTGTACACCTAATTCTCGAGTTGGCACCAAAACTAAAACTCTAATAAAATTCACTAAGTTAATAACTATATATTTTTATTAATAAATAATATACCTAGTAATAGGGGTAAACCCTTTGGGTCTGTATAAAAGTCTTTCTAGGATAGGTAACATATAAGCTGCTGTTTTTCCAGTACCTGTAGCTGCACAGCCACAAATATCTCTACCTAATAAAGCTACAGGTATTGCTGCAGCTTGTATAGGAGTAGGATGAACATAATTTAAAGCACTTATAGCTTTCATTAAAGGTCTTGAAATATTCATTTGATAAAATGAAGCATTTTCTTCAAATGGAGGAGCATCTTCAAAAAATTCTTCAGAGTCTTCAACAGTTATTTCATTTTTATTTTCTTCAATTTCCTTTTTTTTTTTATTTCTTTTACCAACCAGTTTTTGTCTATCTTTAATGCCATCTGAAAATTTAATCAACTATGTAAATCAAATTCAAATTAAATATGAATAGCTGTAAACACAAAACCTTTTTTTAGCTCGTCTTCAGATAATGAATCACAATCTGACTGTTCATTGTAATCTTCATGTTCCTCAGCAGTGACATCAGGCAACTAACATTTTTCTTATATTAAACTTTGAACATTTATAATCATAAAATAAATAATTACTCACAAATGATTTCACATATCTACGAGCTTTTTCTATTTTTTCATCAGTTCTATTAGTCCCTTTTTTTTTTATGTATTTTTGCAAATCATCCCATGTATCTTGATTATACTCGGATGCCATGGACAAAAACTTGAATTCATCATCAAAATGTGAATCACCTTTAGTCTTATGTTTTTTTGGTTGATACTAAAGTTGAAGGTTAAATTAAAGGTTTATATTAATACTTTAAAGTGATGGAGTTAATGAAAATTATTGAAATTACTTCAACTTCAATATCGGAATCAGACGAAACGTCATCCACGGCATCTTGATCACCAATTGTTTTTATCATGTCCCATTTGACGGCAGTCATTATAAATAAGTCACAAATCACAAAACAGTTTTTTTAAATAATATTTGTCTATATAAATTTTATAAATATCATAATTTTGAATACAAAAACTTATTTTTTATATGTTGGTTAAATCAAAAATTATATTTTGTGATAAAAAATTTATCATTAAATAACAATCATGCCCGATTTGTTGTTACGAAAATCCACATGTTACATAAAAAAACATAACCTCAATAATCTGAAAATAAATTAATTGGACCATATTGACAGATTTTGTTCAACCACGGTTCTGAGCAAATGCATATACAGCTGATTATGAACTCATGATGATTGGTTGCTAAATTTATAACTATAGCCACAGAAATATAAAATTATTATAATAGCCAGTACTTTTATATTTTCCTAAATAACATTATGGACAGGCATAACGCTTGACAGTTGTTTTAGCTACACCGGCACATTGATATTTGGTATATTAAATTATATTTCTCAATTCTGCATTTTCCATTAAATATAAGCAATGCCATAACTAATTACTCGAGACCCATATATAAATTAAAATATTGAGGCCCGTTATCGTAATATATTTTTGAGACTTTGACCTTTTGATGTCTCATAATAAAGTAATACACACTTTACACACCCGGTTTTTGCGGCACTGTATATTGATTCATTTCTGAAAATTTCTTTTTAAAAAATACCAATTTCATATTTACATTTAAACCTATGAAAATTAACTCTGTTCCAAGGTTAAAGAAATTAGTTTATTTCTATATTTTCATCATAATTCGTATAATAATTTTATACAATATGGTCGGAAATTACTTTTTCGATGTATCTACTAGATTAGTGATGGGTAAAGTACGGCCCGCGGGCCAACTCCGGCTTGCGAAAGTATTTAATCCGGCCCGCCGATGGTCCATCGACATGAATAGTAAATGGCCCTCAAATTAGGGTCCACAGAGGTTTTCCAGCATTTCTTACAATTTATATATTTTATTTATTTTTTTAAATTATAGTTTTAATGTATATATTTCCTTTGGGGATACCAAGTACACTTTTTCATTTTTTTTCTGAATTTTTACGTTGACCGTTCAATTTTATAAAAAACATAACAATTAAATTCACTTCTATATATTATCGAAGGATCAACAGAATAAATGTTATGACGGAGAAATGTAAATAAAATGAGGCGAGAGTCTGCAAGCGAGGGACATGTCATTAGAATATGCGAAAAATCACACTTAACATCGCCATCATGCCGAGTACAGAAAGGAGAGTGGTTTAATGATAGATGAAATGCATGAGTCGGGAGAAGATTGTGACCAAACCTAAGACGCGAGAATTGAGCTATCTGTTGCCTAGATAGAGATAGATTATGAATCCAGGAGTGGATAGGGATTAAGGGGTTGATATGTCTATACCAAGAAGCGAAGTTAATTGGGAGAGAGGACCATTTATTTTGCCAAGCTTGTTTAAAGCACTTAAATAAAAAGGGAAGTAAATCAGAAGCAGTGCCGTAGAAAACCGTGGTGCGGGTGGTTCATTGCACGGGGGCCCCACGTTTTAATTTCAAACATGGGGCCCATATTTAAAATCAATAAAAAAAAATTACATACCGATGACTAATTTGTATTGTTTATTTTATAATTGTTTAAATTAAATATTAATAGCAAATAATGGGCCATAAGCACACATAGGGGCACAATAATACCCTCAGGTCCCATATAATAATATAATAATACAATAATTTTTAAATATTTTGAATATATAATACATTATATACAATATAGTTAATAGCTTAATAGTTTAAATAAATAAAGAGTAGCGATTATATTAATATTTATACAATTTCAACTTTATTATTAGCTATTAATTTGTCTTTAGTTTAGAAGTATGTAAATATAATTAATTAAAGTTTTAATTTATTATATTTGTATTATAATTAAAAATTTAAAATGATCGCAATGCAGTTTATTATATTATTTTTTTGGGGGGGTGGGGGGGGTGGACTGTGGCGGGTTAAGCTCCCCACAAATCTGTGTACCATCAATTATTCCAGCACCACCTACATTCACACCCAATGTGAGTCTATATAAAGGGTCTACAGATTAAATTTGCACCGGGGCCATCTAGTTCTAGCTACGGCACTGATCAGAAGTTGGAATATTGCGGGTTGATGTTTGGTAATGGATTTGGAGGAGACTGCAAGCTTATTCGTTATCTCGTTACCATATATAACCATATATACCGGAATGACTTGAAACCCATAACAATTCAATGCATCGATCGGAAGAATTTAAAGAGGAAATGATTGATTTTAATAGAAAGGTAAAAGGTGAAATATTAAAGTTGAAGGAATTGCAATTCGTTGAGAAAATGACTGACTTAATTAGAGATGATAAGAAACTTGACATAATTTAGAGATTTTATTGTTTTAAGAGCTGAAAGGATAGCAAGGCATTCCGCAGTAAACGAGCAAGAAAAACGAGCAAGGTTATCAACGTATTTTAGCTGAAAATCGGGAATAAAAATGAAAACCCTGATGAATTGTCCGTTATTTCAGCATTATTCATATTTAAACAATTACAAATTATAGAAGCACTTAATAACCATACATATATGGATAATGCACACACTTTGATTCGGGCATAGTTAAAGAACAGAAACACGAATTATGACTAAATTCAAGTTTTGACTTAGTCTAACACTTGGTCAATTTTGTAAATAGTAAAAAACTTTTAAGAAAAAAAAATATTTTAAATAAAATATTCTATCCGAATATATAAAGAGAAAAAATAGTATTTTCATTTAAAAAAAGAACCGGATGGGCCTCGCTCTGCTGTACACTTGGGGGTGGAGTGCACCTCATTTATAGGATAGGTCATTATTACAATGGATTTGATAAATTTGAATGCAATGATAGATATCATTGTATACGAATAAAGACTTTGAACGGAGTAAATATATTTGTCTAGGATAAAATACATTGTTATTTATAAATATTGTAAAAATTATATTTTATTTTGAAACGATAAATATATTTTTCAATTAGGATGGGTTGGCAGTTGCATACAGAGACATAGTTTGTCAGTCTAGAATATTATACATTATATTATAATTTACATGTAATTTTATGTCAATATTCGCTGTTCAAACGTTTATAAAAAAAAATTGTGCCTATGGATTTTAATAATTTTTGAATGACATTAAGAACTACTTCTATGGAATCTTCTATTAAATTTTCAAATATTTTGTACGAGCCAAACTTTTTTTATCACCGATTATAAAAATAAAATGTAAAAAAATCGAATATTTTAAATGCCTATAAGTGGCTTAAAAATCAATATAAAATTTTGAAAAAAAAATGTCATAAAGGAAATGCCAATCTTAACAGCTGGTAAAAATTTCAATAATCTGCGACTTATACTTTTTAAATTATAACAAATATTTAAAATCGTTTGAGAATAAATCGTTATTTTATGCAATTTCGTAAATATTTAAATTTCAAACAGTCATACAATTTATTCCTCTAAGTAAGGTAGACATTTTTTTAAAGATTTTTGAAGAGTAGCTTATATATAACGTAGTGTTAAAATTTTGAACCTTAAGTATGATCAGAAAAAATTTTATGAATTTTTATCTACAAAAACACTTGCAAATTTTCGCAATTTTTAAATATTTCGTATAAATTGGAACTTTGAGCACTTATAAAAAAAAATTGTGACTTATGATTTTAGATATTATTTATCAGTTAAGGAACAACTTATAAGAAACCTTGTAAATTGTTAAAAAATTTTAACATTATTTAAAAAAAAAAAACTTAAAAAAATTGAAAATTTCAATTGTCTATAAATAGATCAATACTTTGAAAATTCAACGGTGTATTGAGAACGCTAATCTAAACATTTGGTGAAAATTTCAAGTATTTAAATCGATTAGTTTTTGAGTTATAGCAAAATAAAAATTTGATTATGTCGAAAATGGTTTTGTGTAAAAACTCCCGTTTTTCCCAAATTTTTTTAGGGTTATTCCCGTCGCATTTAAAAAATATTGAAATTTTTTACTTTTGACCAGCCAAAGTACCAACTAGATTCACTATCCTTTCAGAAAAGTTGCTACATAAGCAAATCGAAGCATTTTTACTGTCCCAAATCGTGTCAACAGACACAAAAATAAAAAAATAAGAAATAAAAAATAAAAAAAACATATTACATAATATTAAAATTTTTTGAAAAAAATATCGGAAAAAAATGGAAAGGGGTCCATGGTATCCCGCAGGAAAAAAGATTTGGGTGGAGACGAAAAAAAAAATTCAGTTTTAAAAATATACATTGTATAACTTGTATATTTAAAAATTATATAATGTATATTATTTTAAAAACTGAATTTTTTTTTTTTACTAAAACTACTCTATTAAAAAGGAGATCAATGGAATTGATTATAGTTATGAATTAATTTAAGAGTTTTAATAAATTTATGTTAATTTAATTTTTATGTTTTAAATAAAATTATAAGATTTATGAATAAAATTCATAAAAATAAATGGAAAGGGGTCCATGGTATCCCGCTGGAAAAGAGATTTGGGTGGAGACGAAAAAAAAAATTCAGTTTTAAAAATATACATTCTATAACTTATACATTTAAAAATTATATAATGTATTTTAATTTTAAAACCGAATTTTTATTTAAACTAATACTACTCCATTATTAGGGAGATTAAAGAAATCGACTAAGTTAAGGAATTAATTTAAGAGTATGAACAAATAGATGAGAATTAAATTATTATACATAACATTAAAAGTTTTTGCCAAAATATCTGGAAAAAAATGGAATGGGGTCCATGGTATCCCGCAGGAAAAGGGATTTGGGTGGACACGAAAAAAAAAATTCAGTTTTATAAATATACATTGTATAACTTATATATTTAAAAATTATATAATGTATTTTAATTTTAAAACAGAATTTTTATTTATACTAAAACTACACTATTCAAAGGGAGATTAAAAGAATTGATTATGTTAATGAATTAATTTAAGAGTATGAATAAAACGAAGAGAATTACATTTTTATGTATTACATAATATTGAAAGTTTTTGCAAAAATATCGGATAAAAATTGGAAAGGGGTCCATGGTATCCAGCAGGAAAAGAGATTTTGGTGGTCATGAAAAAAAAAATTCAGTTTTAAAAATATACATTGTATAACTTATACATTTAAAAATTATATAATGTATTTGAATTTTAAAACCGAATTTTTATTTAAACTAAAACTACTCTATTCAAAGGGAGATTAAAGGAATTGATTAAGTTTATGAATTAATTTAAGAGTATGAATAAAACGAAGAGAATTAAATTTTTCTGTATTACATATTAAAATATTTTGAAAAAAATATCGGAAAAAAAATGGAAAGGGGTCCATGGTATCCCGCAGGAAAAGAGATTTTGGTGGACACGAAAAAAAAATTCAGTTTTAATAAATATACATTATATAACTTATATATTTAAAAATTATATAATGTATATTATTTTTAAAACTGAATTTTTTTTTTAACTAAAACTACTCTATTAAAAGGGAGATTAAAGGAATTGATTACAGTAATGAATTTAATAAAGAGTTTTAATAAATTTATGTTAATTTAATTTTCATGTTTTAAATAAAACTATAAGATTTATGAATAAAATTCAGAAAAAAAAAATGGAAAGGGGTCCATGGTATCCCGCAGGAAAAGAGATTTGGGTGGACACGAAAAAAAAAATTCAGTTTTAAAAATATACATTGTATAACTTATACATTTAAAAATTATATAATGTATTTGAATTTTAAAACCGAATTTTTATTTAAACTAAAACTACTCTATTCAAAGGGAGATTAAAGGAATTGATTAAGTTTATGAATTAATTTAAGAGTATGAATAAAACGAAGAGAATTAAATTTTTCTGTATTACATATTAAAATATTTTGAAAAAAATATCGGAAAAAAAATGGAAAGGGGTCCATGGTATCCCGCAGGAAAAGAGATTTTGGTGGACACGAAAAAAAAATTCAGTTTTAATAAATATACATTATATAACTTATATATTTAAAAATTATATAATGTATATTATTTTTAAAACTGAATTTTTTTTTTTAACTAAAACTACTCTATTAAAAGGGAGATTAAAGGAATTGATTACAGTAATGAATTTAATAAAGAGTTTTAATAAATTTATGTTAATTTAATTTTCATGTTTTAAATAAAACTATAAGATTTATGAATAAAATTCAGAAAAAAAAAATGGAAAGGGGTCCATGGTTTCCCGCAGGAAAAGAGATTTGGGTGGACACGAAAAAAAAAATTCAGTTTTAAAAATATACATTGTATAACTTATATATTTAAAAATTATATAATGTATTTTAATTTTAAAACTGAATTTTTATTTAAACTAATACTACCTATTCAAAGGGAGATTAAAGGAATTGATTATGTTAATGAATTAATTTAAGAGTATGAATAAAACGAAGAGAATTAAATTTTTATGTATTACATAATATTAAAATTTTTTGAAAAAAATATCGGAAAAAAAATGTAGAGGGGTCCATGGTATCCCGCAGGAAAAGACATTTGAGTGGACACGAAAAAAAAAATTCAGTTTTAAAAATATACATTGTATAACTTATATATTTAAAAATTATTTAATGTATTTTAATTTTAAAACAGAATTTTTATTTAAACTAATACTACCCCATTATTAGGGAGATTAAAGAAATCGACTAAGTTAAGGAATTAATTTAAGAGTATGAACAAATAGATGAGAATTAAATTATTATACATAACATTAAAAGTTTTTGCCAAAATATCTGAAAAAAAATGGAATGGGGTCCATGGTATCCCGCAGGAAAAGGGATTTGGGTGGACACGAAAAAAAAAATTCAGTATTATAAATATACATTGTATAACTTATATATTTAAAAATTATTTAATGTATTTTAATTTTAAAACAGAATTTTTATTTATACTAAAACTACTCTATTCAAAGGGAGATTAAAAGAATTGATTATGTTAATGAATTTATTTAAGAGTATGAATATAACGAAGAGAATTAAATTTTTATGTATTACATAATATTAAAATTTTTTGAAAAAAATATCGGAAAAAAAATGTAGAGGGGTCCATGGTATCCCGCAGGAAAAGACATTTGAGTGGACACGAAAAAAAAAATTCAGTTTTATAAATATACATTGTATAACTTATATATTTAAAAATTATATAATGTATTTTAATTTTAAAACAGAATTTTTATTTAAACTAAAACTACTCTATTCAAAGGAAGATTAAAGGAATTGATTCTTCTTCTTCTACTTCGCCTTCTTCCCAACTATTTGGGGTCGGCCACCCTTGTCCTACACCTCCACTTTACTCGGTCAATCACATCTCCTCTGCACACACCGACAGCCCTCATGTCATTCTCCAAAGTCTCCAACCATCTCTTTTTTGGTCTTCCTCTTCCTCTTTTCCCTTCAACGTCCATCTTCATAACCACTCTTACTGCATTCGTTTCCTCTCGCCTCATCACATGCCCAAACCATCTCAGCCTATTTTCTCTCATCTTGTCCACAATTGGCGCTACACCAACACTACCTCTCACGTATTCATTCCTTATTCTATCTTCTCTTGTCACTCCACTCAACCATCTAAGCATTCTCATTTCCGCGACACTCATACTTTGTTCTATTCTCCTGTTAACCGCCCAACACTCTGAACCATACAGCATAGTTGGTCTCACTACACTTTTATAAAATTTACCTTTCAGCCTAATTGGAATTCTCTTATCGCATAACACGCCCGATGCTTCTCTCCATTTCATCCACCCGCACTTAATCCTATGTTTTACATCAATGTCAAAGCCCCCGTCCTTTTGATAATTAGGCTACTCTGTTACCAATTGGGATGAAGAGGAACCCGACAGGTCCCCCTAATGACAAGGAAAATCCCACTTTATTATATAACCATCCTACTAATAGAATAAGGGATGAAGAGAAACCCGACAGGTCTCCCTGGTAAAAATTATTTGGTCGAGTAAAATCCTGACAGTCTTAAAATGAAAAGGGATGAAGAAGAACCCGACAGGTCCTCCTGGTGACAATTATGGATTTGAATTGATCATCAGGCTACTCTGTTATCAATTGGAATGAAGAGGAACCCGACAGGTCCCCCTAGGGACAAGGAAAAGACCACGTAATAATATAGCCATCCTAATAGAATAAGGGATGAAGAGAAACCCGACAGGTCTCCCTGGTAAATATTATTAGGTCGAGTTTAAAACCTGACAGTCTTAATATGAAAAGGGATGAAGAAGAACCCGACAGGTCCTCCTGGTGACAAATATGGATATGAATTGATAATCAGGCTACTCTGTTACCAATTGGGATGAAGAGGAACCCGACAGGTCCCCCTAGTGACAAGGAAAAACCCACATTATTATATTACCATCCTACTAATAGAATATGGGATAAAGAGAAACCCGACAGGTCTCCCTGGTAAAAATAATTAGGTCGATTTAAAAACCTGACAGTCCTAATATGAAATGGGATTAAGAGAAACCGACAGGTCTCCCTGGTAAAAATTATTAGGTCGAGTTAAATCCTGACAGACTTAAAATGAAAAGGGATGAAGAAGAACCCGACAGGTCCTCCTGGTGAAAAATATGGATTTGAATTGATCATCAGCCTACTCTGTTACCAATTGGGATGAAGAGGAACCCGACAGGTGCCTCTAGTGACAAGGAAAATCCCACTTTATTATATTACCATCCTACTAATAGAATAAAGGATGAAGAGAAACCCGACAGGTCTCCCTGGTAAAAATTATTAGGTCGAGTAAAATCCTGACAGTCTTAAAATAAAAAGGGATGAAGAAGAACCCGACAGGTCCTCCTGGTGAATAATATTGATTTGAATTGATCATCAGGCTACTCTGTTACCAATTGGGATGAAGAGGAACCCGACAGGTCCCCATAGTGTCAAGGAAAAAACCACTTTATTATATAACCATCCTACTAATAGAATATGGGATGAAGAGAAACCCGACAGGTCTCCCTGGTAAAAAGTATTAGGTCGAGTAAAATCCTGACAGTCTTAAAATGAAAAGGGATGAAGAAGAACCCGACAGGTCCTCCTGGTGACAATTATGGATTTGAATTGATAATCAAGCTACTCTGTTACCAATTGGGATGAAGAGGAACCCGACAGGTCCCCCTACTGATAAGGAGAAGACCACGTAATTATATAGCAATCCTAATAGAATAAGGGATGAAGAGAAACCCGACAGGTCTCCCTGGTAAAAATTATTAGGTCGAGTTATATCCTGACAGTCTTAAAATGAAAAGGGATGAAGAAGAACCCGACAGGTCCTCCTGGTGAAAAATATGGATTTGAATTGATAATCTGGCTACTCTGTTACCAATTGGGATGAAGAGGAACCCGACAGGTCCCCCTAGGGACAAGGAAAAGACCACGTAATAATATAGCCATCCTTATAGAATAAGGGATGAAGAGAAACCCGACAGGTCTCCCTGGTAAAAATAATTAGGTCGAGTTAAAAACCTGACAGTTTCAAAATGAAAAGGGATGAAGAGAAACCCGACTGGTTCCCCTAGTAACCAATACATTGTCAAATTAACAAATTGACAGTCATATAATTGAAAGAGGGATAAAGAGGAACCCGACAGGTCCCCCTGGTGACAAGGAAAAGACCACGTAATTATATTACCATCCTAACAGAATAAGGGATGATGAGAAACCCGACAGGTCTCCCTGGTAAAAAATATTAGGTCGATTTAAAAACCTGTCAGTCTTAAAACGAAAAGGGATGAAGAAGAACCCGACAGTTCCTCCTGGTGACAAATATGGATTTGAATTGACAATCAGGCTACTCTATTACTGATTGGGGTGAATAGAAACCCGACAGGTCCCCCTAGGACAAGGAAAAGCCCACGTTATTATATAACCATCCTACTAATAGAATAAGGGATGATGATAAACCCGACAGGTCCCCCTAGTAACAAATGCTTGGTCAAATAAATAAAATTAACAGTTTTTAAATTGAAAGGGATGAAGAGGAATCCGACAGGTCCCCCTCATGACAAGGAAAAGACCACATAATTATTTAATCATGCTTATAGTATAAGGTATGAAGAGAAACCCGACAGGTCTCCCTAGTAACAAATGCTTGGTCGAATTAACAAATTGACAGTCTTAAAATTGAAAGGGATGAAGAGGAACCCGACAGACCCTCTGGTCACAAGTATTGGGTTCAATTGACTATCAGGCCACCTTGTAACGGATAGGTATGATTAGGAACCCCAACAAAATTCCCCTGTTGACTAGGATGAGACGATGTAATTATTTACTTTTCATAATATCATATGGGCTGAAGGGGAACGCGCCAGATCCTCCTGATTATAAATTTTGTGCCGAATTAAGTACCTGAGTGCCTTAAATCTATTAGGATTGAAGTATAACCCAACAACTGTCCCTAGTGTCCGTGTTGTGTCGATATAACTATTTAGCCATTCTGTGATTGATAGAGATGATGAGATACCCAGCATTATCAGAAATTAAAGTTATCTTGGGCCCATCAAATCGCAATTATTAATTTCTAAATTGAATATCAAAGGACAGCATTATGCATTTTTTTGTGACACCTAAGATAAAACACAATACTTTTTTTGGCGAGATATAGGCTAAATAAACAACATCCAAAGTTCACGAACTAAAATATATTACAAAATTATACATAAAGACTTCTAAATTAATGATAAAATATATCTGACAAATAACTGAATTCATACCGTTAATTTCCAAAAAAGAATTTTATACAATATATTATTTGTTGTGAAAATAAAACAATAATTATTTTTTATAAAATAAAGTTTTTAAATTTAAATTTTTATATAATTTTTTAAAATTTTGAAGAATTTAAATTGTTCAATTTTTTTATCTAAATAATAATTTGACGCTAAATATTAATTATTGTATGTTTATATTAATAGTAATGGGAATTAAAAAACTACAAATTTTAATACTAATTTCTTTTACATTATATATATTATATATATAATCATAATATAATACTTAATTATTGTTTTGTTTTTAAAAATGTTAATTATATGTGCAAATATTGCCATTTGAGGAAGATGAAAAATATATGGTTAATTATTTATTTTTTATTTATATAATTTTATTTAAATTCTTAAGACGTTTTATGTAATTTTACTATCATTATTTTTATAATATTAATCTTTTAAATTATAAAAAATAAAATATTAAACATTAACATACTTATATCAATAACCAGAACCAACTTGTCTAGGATTTTCTCATTGGCCGAAAAATAATATTTCATTCTCCATTTCTATTGAACCTTAAGAACCTCGTTCCTTCCATCTTGTTTCTTGTAAAGCTAAAATTCCTAATCTATATTTTTAAATTTCGTAACTAATGCTAAAACTATTTCTGTTTAGTATAAAGTTTCTATTTTCAATTTTCTAAAGCTTAGAGCTGATTAAAAATTTTCCATTCTAGATTCCATTACTCTGTCCCAAGTCCAATTGATGAATTCTTAAACAATATTTTTTTTTACGATGGTGGGTTGTAAGCCCACCAATCAACTCCTAACCTGAAGGACTAGCCACAATGGTCTGGTAGGTGTGTATAACTTTCCTAACGCCATAAAACAGCATTAAGTAAATGTAAACGTAAAAATATCGATCTTGACGGAATACACTAATGCTGTATACAAAATCTTCTTATAAGAAATAAACTACATTGTCACATAAAAGCCAATTTTTTTGAAAATTATTCAAACATTCTTATTAGAAGCATAATATAAATACTATACAACATTACCTACAAGAAAACCTAAAAAATTAAAATCAAGAAATCCACACTTAAAAATAGATAATAAACATATCCAACACCAAAACACGGACAATCAAACAAACAAATACTGAACAAATACCATAAAAATATAACCAAAATATAATAAATAGACCTACATCAAACAGTAAAAAAAAAAATC
Source organism: Sipha maydis (assembly GCA_034509805.1). NCBI lineage: Eukaryota > Metazoa > Arthropoda > Insecta > Hemiptera > Aphididae > Sipha > Sipha maydis. Next base: position 195,845 of record JASXSY010000076.1, on the reverse strand, counting down.
CCTTATCTGAAGTCAAAACATAAATACTATTCAACATTACCTACAAAAAACCGTAGAAAATAAATCCACAATTAAGACTTTAGTTAAACTTTATATTGAATTTAAGGTCCCCAGTGGCGGCTATCCTATGCACAAGGTGTATCCGTCGATACACCTTATAATTGGGTGGGTGGTCATAGGCCATGGCGGGTATTCCTAACTGAATAAGAAAAATATATTAATAATTTAATAAACCAACCTATGGCTACCTTAATATGCTGTATTAATAATGTAAGTATTAACTATTAAAGCAGTAGGTACCTAAGTAATAAGTGCCCAACATTAAACAATTTAAGTATAGTCAAATTATATCGGCTTGGTATACGTATTATCACAGAACAATAGTATAGATACAACTATACAAGTATACGACCACAGCATACAAACATATTATTATTATTATATTATAAAATCTATTCTATAGTCTTGGCGACTCTATAGATAAGTATAAATAGGTACACGACGACGTCACTTGTCTGACAGTGGCTTGCTGATAATTTATATAATAGCCTGCGGAATTTTCAATAAAAATCTATTTTTGTAAACAAAAATATAATCAAATAATTTTTAAGATTATAATTTTTACGTTTATCTAGATAAAGATAAAGACAAAAATATTTTTAAATAAATTAATAATGTACAAATTGCTAAATTAAATGAAAATAAATCTTAAACTATTTTTTCTTCTATTAATAGGTGGGTAGAATAATGTAAATTATTGGTTAGGCACTAAATTGTATAGGTACCAGGGTTGGTGGGTGGGTAACTAAATTCAAATTTTGATACACCTTTTTTTTGTTTGATAGCCGCCACTGAAGGTCCCTGTTATGTCTTTAATGTTTTATAAATTAAACGAGGAAACTATTTTTAAGAATTTGCCAATTTTTTCTTTCGCATACTGGCCATTTGAAGTTACCTATAGGTAATATCTATATTCTGAAAATAAAAATTCTAATAACAAATAATTAAGCTTATAATAAAAACTGACGAAAATACGGTGATTTGTGCATACGTCAACAAAAATACAAAACTTTAACAATATTTATTACAAAATATAAGTACACCGATAAATAAATTTAATAATTTTTTTACAAATGTAGGTGGAAATATCGCCAAAAATATTAATTTACTTTCAACATCAAATATCACTATAAACAATTCTGATAACAAAGCTAATATAAACTCTATTTTTCTTAGGCCAATCTCTAAAGATGAAATTAAAAATTATATCCTAAATAGTAAAGAACATAACTCTTTTTATATTTATGGTCTAACAAATTTTGTTTTGAAGCATATTATCGATGATATTATTATACCTTTAGAATATATTTTTAATTTGTCATTGACTTCTGGAATTTTCCCAAATGCACTTAAAGAAACTACTATAATTCCACTCTTTAAACAGGGAAATAAAAACATTTGTACAAATTATCGCCCAATATCTCTTACTAGTACTTTAGCTAAAGTGCTTGAAAAATGTATAAAATCAAGGTTATATGAGTTTCTTGAAGCATCACAAATTTTCTCTGATAATCAATTTGGTTTCAGGAAAAATAAAGGTACATCTAAAGCGTTTACAACATATTGTAAGTAATATCCACAAAAAACTGGACGAGGGTGATTTGTAATTGGTATCTTTCTCGATGTTAAAAAAGCCTTTGATTCCGTAGATCATAGTTTACTATTAAAAAAACTACACAATTATGGAGTTCGTGGTGTTTCAAACAATCTCATAAAAAGTTTTTTAACAAACCGTAACCAAAGAGTTAAAATAAATAATGTATTCAGTGACTATAACACTTTAAATTACGGAGTTCCGCAAGAACCGTGCTGGGACCTCTACTTTTCATTGTTTATATTAATGATCTTCTAGATTTAAATTGTAATGGCTTGATTACGTGTTTTGCTGATGATACCACTGTACTAATCAATGATAAAAATAAAGACTCACTAGTTTCTAAAGCGACACAAACTATGTCTGATGTTAATAAATGGTTTAGTTCAAATTCTCTTGAAATAAACTATGAAAAAACTTGTTGTATTTCTTTCACGATATCAAAAAAAAGCTCTCAAATTATCGACAATATGATACATCATTTAAATTGCTTTAAAGTGAAATCTTCAAATCTTAATAACTTAAGTTGTAATTGTACTCAAATTAAATCGGTTGAATCAATTAAATACCTTGGTGTAACTTTTGATAAGTACTTAAAATGGGATACTCATATTGGTATTACTGTAAAAAAAGTTAGAAGCCTCTTCTATAAATTCAAGTCTCTAAAGAATATCCTATTGCCAATTACCATGCGAATGGTTTTTTGTGCACTTGCTCAATCTATTTTTAGTTATGGGATTTCAGCTTGGGGAGGAGCTTATATTACACATCTAAAAAACCTTACATCGACGATAAATTCACTACTTAGAATTGCCTTCAAACTACCATATCGTACAAATACTGACATTGTATATAAAACTTTTAACTTATTCAAACTTAAACAACTGTATATTAAAGAAGTTTTATGTAATTTGTACTCCTATAATCATAAAGAGTTTAATTTTAAGCACAACTATGATACTCGCCAAATTGTAAACAATACCTTTCAAATGTTCAAATGTAATAGTGATTTTGGTAAAAGAAATCCATATTATATCAGTTTATATTTTTGTAATTATCTTTGTATTAATATTAACAGTTTTGATAATTTTACCTCATATAAAAAATATGTTATTTATAAAATAACAATATCACAAATTGAATAGAAACTAATAAAATTAGTTTTATTTACTTTTTCTATATAAACTTTTTAATAATTTGTCTTTAATATACAATTATATATCACTATGTTATTTATCTTTATTTTTATTTTGTTTTTTTTTTTTTTCGTATGTTTTATTGTATTTAAATTTGTAAATAGTGTGGATAAGGAAAATTAATAATATTAAGATGCATTTAAACTCTTGTCTCCCCACAAGCTACGGCTTCTGGAGACAAATTTTTTCGCATTCTATTATATAATTCTATTGTATAATTTGTACCAATTTTTAAGCTGTTATTTTTGAAAAAAACAATAAACTAAACTAAACTAAACCAATGTTCAACACCATTTTATTATTACAAAAGATTAAAGGAAAATGGAAAGGGAAATAATATTCTGCGGTATAACTGGTAAAATATTTTTGTACAAATAAAACATATAAAATAATGATTTATTACAAACTAATAATGTAATCTAACATTTTTACAACCTACAGGCCTGCTAGTTAATTAATTTATATTAAGCATATTATATACCTTGCATACTTTCTGTGATCTCAATGTGTACCGTGGGAACAATGTAGTCATGCGTGACCGTAGTTGTCACTGATTGTTCACTTCCATCTATATTTGCTTCTCGGTTATACATTTCACTGCTAAACGGGTTCCTATCCTATAATAAATAATGGAAACCAATAACCGGTTTCTTTATTCAAGTATTACTAATATACTATGACGAAAAATTGTAAAATATGTGATTTGGAAAAATGAAAATATTTAACAAACGTAAATAGAATAAGACAAGTGACATTGGCCATAGATTAACTGCCTCATAATTGTTTCCGTCGCAATGTGCCGCCAAACAATTTAATTTAAATTTAATGTTATTTTTGTTTACAACTTATTTTAGTTATAAATAACATCACTTGATAAATCGCGAGTACTTAGATCTGTTAAAGTTCTTATACACCCTCATTTATGTTTCTGTTTCAAAACAAATCTTACAAAAATTTTTATTCGACAGTTAATTTTAGAATAAAACTATGTAAAAATTGTAATTAGTAGCAATGTATTGTTATTTGAAACGTGGATTTAATTTTAAAAATCTACTATATTTTATAATGGAAAAATAATATATTTAAATATTTCTCATTGGCGATAAAAAGGTAGGTATGCTAAAATAGGCATTTAGATTCATGGTGCACGGAGACAGAGGGAAATATAATAATTATACATAAATTATTTATGTCGTAATTTTAAACATTATTTATGTATGACAGATAAAACATAATACTTAAAATTGTTAATAAAAAATAAATGCTTTAAGGACTAAAAAAAAAATTAAAAGGGGTATCCACGGGTCTAGAGACTACACATGAAGGTGAAATAAAAAAATATATTTTATAATAAAATGAAACAAATACTAATACAATTACAACAGAAATTTAATCAATACATTTAGAGTATTTATCATTTAAATGAATATTGAATGGATAAAAATTGATTTAAGTAATGGAAAAATATTATTTACACAACCGAGAATACTTGATGATTATTGTAAATTTTATAATGGTAATGTATTGGATATAAAAGAATTATTGTTATTTAAATTAGAAACGACGTACCTGTATTCGAGCGATTAAGTTAATAGGTACGCGTGTGTCCTCGTTTCACTCTGAATCGGCTCCTAGATGTTAGCTGTTTACTGTTATAAAAAAAAAAAAAAAAAAAACAATGTTTTAACAATCAACTATACTCTAAGAATTAAGAAAAAAGAATTAAAATTCTATTTTTTCTTTTTTTATTAATATTAATATACACTCTGGGCAGAAGTTAAAAAAATACAATTTGCAAAAATGAAAATATTTAACAAACGTGAATAGAATAAGACAATTAAAATTGGACATAGATTATCAACGACATCATTGTTTCCATCGCGGTGTGCAGCAAAAAATATTAATTAAACGTAAAAGTTTTTTATTTGCAAAAATTATTTTGATTAAAACATACATACGTTATACATTTAACGCTTTCTATTCACCCTTACTTGAATGTCCATTTGTATTTAATTATTTTACTTTTTCTTTAGCGTGTGCGAGAATAGAAGGATCAATATAGCGATGTATTTGTAATTCATAACATAGATACACTACCTACTTCTCATTCGATTTTTTTCTGAAAACCTTGATGCAACTCGTAAATATACCCCAGCAAGTTTTCACGTGTTGTGTTGCCAATGTCTTCATTTAAAGAGATTCTCTTTTCTTAATTACAGTCTCCTCGACCCTGCTGCGTATTAGGAAACCCAGGACGCCGGAGCACGGCTCTTTAATATCGTGTTCCTATTGGTCCAATTCAAATTTCGTGGGTTTTTCTAATATCGACACTATCTATTATCAATAAACTCATTATTTTATTGTTAATTGATTATCAATCACGTACATAAATAATAAAAGGTTAAATGTTATACCATAAAAGTTTAATTATCTCAATACTCTCGTTAATTTGTTTTAATTTTATATTCTATAGCACCTATACATAATAATATTATGTATAGTATTGTAAGCACTTATATGTTGTGTATCCGTTTACTCACCTGAAATGACACAGTACCCTTTTTGTGTAAAAGTTGTTCTTTTTGAAATTACTTTAAACGAGAAAAAAATTACTGGTAGTTAGTACTTAATTTCAAGTAAGTTTTCAATTTTTAATATTATGAACTTATAAAACAAAGTACATTGACAAGAAAAAAAATCATGAACATGATGATGATGATGATGAAAAAATTGAACCGAAGAATTATGTTTTAAACTTGAATAAACAGTCTGATGATTTGAGTGATATTAATTCGGGCCAGAGCAACCTAAATTTCAAGTAAATAAAAATACATAAATAATAAATGTAATAACAATAAAACAAGAAATAACTCGATTTGTGGTAGGTATATAACAATGTATTGAATTGTTTTTATATATTAAGTTACATTATTTTGTTTTAACCAGAATATTTTGAAGAATTTATAATTTTTAATTTTTTTTTCTAGATATTTCCACCAACAAAATTTTGAATGCTGAATAGAAATTTTAATGTTAAATACTATAGTGAATTTGAATAGTAAAGCTGCGTTTTATTTCAATTGTATTCATTTTGCAAAGAATTCAAAAACTGAAAATTTAATCAAAATTGGATGCAGTAAATGGAAAAAAGTATGTTTTTCATTTGACAATTTATTTACCTACATAAATTGAAAATTATTATTTTTATAAACTGTAGGGATAACGATAACATGTTGAACAGAAAAAAAATAGGTTAAATATTAAAAACTATGTAACTGTACCTTTGTAAATGCATATATCTTTTTCCTTTTTTTTATTGATTAATTTTTTTAATTTAATAAAAAACTGTTAAAACATTCAAAAATTCTTCAAATTTAACATCAACTGTTGAGTATAATAATATCTAAAACAATTCAAAATTGACTGGAACTATAGTTATTCAATGACCAACTGCCAAAAAAAATTTTTTAAAAAATAGACATTACATGAAAGTACTTATTAATATAACTTGCTTTTGTGCCATTCAATTACTTACTCTTAAAGGATAAAATGAAAAGTCATCAACTGTTTCTAATACATGTAGGTATCTGTACTATAGTCTATTATATAATTTATTAAGTTTTTATTTTAGTACCATTTAATGTTTGTAAATCATAGATCAATTGTGTACAGGATATTTTTAAGAACAGTGTTCATTATTTGCCAAGACCGATAAAGAGTTTTCTAATTTTTTTTACAGAAGAATTAATTATACAAGTTGAATCACTCAAAATAGCTTAATTGAATTTTATTTTTAGTGAAATTGAAAGCTGTAGAATTGTGTGACAAAATGATAATATATTATATTAGGAATGATATATTAATAAACGTTTACATAATTTTATTTTAATACACTTTTTTTATCCATTTAATCTTATAAAACAGAACAATTATTTCTAACTGCTATAATGTACGTGAAAGATTTATTGGATTTTATTATAAGCCAGGCATATTTCTATTGAAATTCTTTCTGTTTAAAAAAAAAAAAAAAAAAAAAACTCTGCATTTCTGTTTTGCTCTTGTAGCACAAACATATGATTGTGCAAATGTTACGTAAGGATTTGCGTCTGGTGTTAAATTTAATTTGGTTATAACAAATAGTTGTAGTACCATTGCGGTACATGTACAAATAATAATAAATAATTAAATTATATTTATTTTATTAACATCACTTTAATATTTTGATTGTATTTATTACTTATTATTTTTCTTAATTATTTACAGGATCAAATACCTTTTTTAATGATCTGGAAGTAGTAAAACATAATATGGACGTTTTACATGATACAAGTGGTCGATAAAAAATATAATCAAGTATAATATTGTCATGTTATATGTTTCATGGTATATCATTTTTTAAACATAATTGTATTATGATATATACATAACATACTTGATATTTATAGAATTATTATTATGAATTTGTTTAGGTGTAATTGCATCCAATAAGAATCTATTATGCTTAAAAGTTTTTGTGTTTCTGTTACAACTGGCGCAGAAGAAAATTACATCTGTAACTAAGGTTTTAAAATGAATAAGACAAATTAAAATAAACAATATTGGTGTTCTCATGCATATTATGCTGTATTGAATGTTAATGTTTTCAAAAAAGAGTTTAGGGCTTGCAAATTCAATAAAAAATTAATTTAATTAAATTTGGATAAAAGAATAATGTTTAATGATCATTACCAAGTGAGTAAATTTTAACAAATACTTATAAATGGAATTTAATAATTGTTTAGTGCATCTATTAAAATTGGACATAGAGCATTAATGACATCATTGTTTCCACCTCAGTGTGCCGCCAAAAATATTATTTAAATGTAAAAGTTATTTAGATGTGAAAATTATTTTTTTATTAAAAAAAAACATTTATCATTGAAAGACAAATGACTGTTGTAGTTCTAATGCTTTATATTCACCCTTACTTGAATTTCCATTTCCGTTTAATTATTTTTAAATATTTTTCTTTATCTGTAGTGTGTGTGAAAATAGATTGATCGTCAAAACATAATATGTACAGTATTGTAAATACTTGTATGTTGTGTATCCGTTTATTTACCTGAAACGACACAGTACCCTTTTTGTATAAAAGTTATTCTTTTGAAATTGCATCGAGAAAAGAAATTACAAGTAGTTAGATTAATTTCAAGTAAGCCTTCAATTTTTAATATTATGAACATAGTAAAACAAAGTACATTTGATAACAAAATTATGACTAGACTGTGGTTCAGGTTCATTGCGATGAATCAAAAGCAAAGAAAATGTGTAACCATGAAAAAATTGAACCGTTTAAGTATGTTTTAGATATGAATAAACAGTCTGTTAGTTTGAGTGATATGCCTAAGCATTTTAAACTTCAAGTAAATAAAATATACATTAATAATAAATGTAATAATATTAAAAAAAAGAAATAACTCGATTCTTGGTATGTTACAATTATTTTTTCTAAATATTTCCACCAACAAAATTTGGAACTTGGAATTGAAATGTTATTGCTAAATGCTATAATGAATTTGAATAGCTAAAACATAATGTTTTTGGTAAAGCTGCATTTTATTTTAATTTTATCCATTTTGCAAAGAATTTAAAAACTGAAAGTTTGTATACAGTAATTGGAGAAAAGTATGTATTTCAATTGACTATTTATTTGCATCAGTTATAATATAATTATTGTTTATAAACCATAAGCATAATGATAATATGCTGAACAGAAAGAAAATAGGTTAAATAATAAATAATATGTTCCTTTTCCTTTATAAATATATAATTTCTTACTCTTATTTGTTTATTTTATTATTTTTTCAAATGAACGAAAAATCGTTAAAACATTAAAAAATTCTTCAAATTTAATATCAATTATTGAGTTATAATAGCTATAACAGTTCAAAATCAACTGGTAATATAGTTATTCAATAATTAACAGGTAAAAAAATAAATATTATGTGTAAGTACTTATAAATATAATTCTCTTTTGTGCCAAACAGGGACTTGCTCTAAAAGGTTATGATAGAGTCATCAAAAGTTTCTAATATATGTTGTTATCTATACTATTGTTCATTATATAATTTATAAAATTATTATTTTATTACCATTTACTGTTTGTAAATCTTAGAATACTTGTCTACAGAATATTTTACAGAGCAGTATACATTATTTGCCAAGACCGATAAAGGGTTTTCAGATTTATTAACAGAAAAATTAAATTTACAATTTGAAACAATCAAAATAGAATAATTGTATTTTATTATTAGTGAAATAAAAGGCTGTAGAAAGTACTCCATCATGTGTGACAGATTAAGGTAATAATCTATTACTTTGAATTGAGATATTAATACATTTTTATATAATTTTATATTCATACTATTTTTTTGTCCATTAGATTTTAGAAATCAGAACAACTATCCCTCTGTGTAAAATACATTATTCTTAATTGTTGTAGTGTATGTAAAAGATTAAATGGATTTTAAGATGTATCTAATAGGAAAGGAGCCGAACATATTTCTACTGAAATTCTTTCTGTTTTAAAAAAAAAGAATTTTTTTTATGTTTGTACCACAAGAGGAATATTAGAAATGCAGTTTTAAAAAAAAGACTGCATTTCTAATATTCCTCTTGTGGTACAAACATATAATTGTGCTATTTTTATGCCATGATCTGCATCTGGTGTTCAAACTAAATTATGAGACTGTCACACTGAAGCAATTTTCATTCATTGCATGGCTCATAAATTGAATTTGTTTATAACAAATAGTTGTAGAACTATTGAGCTTCATATACAAATAATAATGAATACTTAAATCATACTATTTTTATTAACATAACATTACAATTTTGATGTACCTGTTACCTATTATTTTTCATAATTATTTACAGGATCAAATACCTTTTTTAATGATTTGGAATTAGTAAAATGTAATATGGATGTTTCACTTCATACGCTTGGTCAGTAATAAAAGTGATCTAATATAATACTGTCATGTAATATGTTTCATGGTTTCTAGTTTTCTAAATATAATTGTATTATGAATTGTACAAAATATACTTTCTTATTGATTGAATTATTATTATTATTATGAATTTGTTTAGGTGTTATTGCATTTAATAAGAATCTATTATACTTAAAAGTGTTCATGTTTCTATTACAACTGGCGCTGAAGGATATTACATTCTTCATAATCAAGGTTTTAACATGAATAAGACAAATTAAAATTAACAATATTGGTGTTCTCATGCTATATTGGATGCAATTATAAGTTACTGTTAGTTAATGTTTTCAAAAGAGAGTTTAGTGCTTGAAAATACAATACATATATCATTATATTAAATTTGGATAATAGAATAGCGTTTATTGTTCATTATTATGTAAGTCAGTTTTAATAAATTTATATAAATGGACTATAATAGTTGTTTAATATATCTATAAATGTATTTATTAATTTATTATATTAGGCATTGTTTTATATTGATAAAAATGCATTAAGTTGTAAAATGACCGTAGCTTTTAAGTGTACAGTACAGTTGGACCCGAATTTTGGCTTGGAAGGACTAAAAATATTAAAATTAATTCCAAAAGAAGTATTTTCTAATATTCGTTATTTACGTAAAGTATCCATCCATGGTACTACCAATCAGTTGTGCATTATAAGAAAGATGTTTCTCAGCCATGCATCATATCAAAAACATTTGTGCCAGAAAATTGTTTCAGTAATCTTTCCTAATTGCACATCGAGATGGATATTGTTAATAATTTCAATCTTGATTTTAAAATAAAGAATTTGAATGAAATAATATTATCAAATATAACTTTTTACCAAAATACATGGAGCTCTAGCATTTAATACATTAATTATAATAATTATAAATTAAACATAAAATTAGAGTATAAAATTGTGTATAAAATAAAATATTAATATCTATGCTAAATTTTTTTCTTTGACCCCATACAGAAATGTTGTTATTATTTAAACTCTAAATTTCAACAGTACAACTGAAATGCTCACTTCTGATATACACTTCAATAATAAGACCAGTATTGAAATACACGTTAATGTGTGGTTAGTTTTCAAAAACTTGTATCATTTCATTTGAAGTAGGTGTTAATACAGAACACTATATGAATCATTTTTTAAACATTGACAAATGATTTACTTTTATTTTATGGTCATCGAGGTACATAAACTATATATAAATAATTTACCTCGATGTTTATAGTACATACATTGATTAAATATACTTATATTTAATCAATGGTACATATATAAATTAGGTATGAAGACGAATATATTTGTTTAAAAACATAACTTGAAAGCCAAGTGACGTAGAAAGTGTTCAAACTTTATAAAACGTCGTAATTCGAACAGCAGTATGGAATATTCTTATCTTAAAGAACCTAAAATTGTACACTAAATTTCAACAAATGCCTGTGAACTACGAAAACAGTAACTGGCGGTCACACTGCAGTCATGTGCTACTATCAACGACAAACGATGTCTCATCGTTACCCGACGGACGAAAAGAATCATGTGATCTTTTCCCTATATTTTGTTCTTTCCGTGGACGCTGATATTATGATCATGTTGCTCTGATGTCCCAAACACTGTGCCAATTTGTTTTCACGTCAACCAATTTTACCCGACGAACGTCCACTAAACCACCATAGTAGGCCGAAGATCTATACAAGTCATGTATGGTTACGGTTAACCGCCACGTCGACGCATCAAAACTACCAAAAATACTACTATAATCAGTACACAAACTACTCCTATTCCAAATCCTATCTGTTCGTTAAACAGGACAACAATGTTACGAACATTAAACATTATTTCGTTTTTGAGTTAGAGCATTTTAAAAAAACCGATATAATTTGTCAGTCTAAAATATTTTACATTATATTACATTTTACATGTAATTTTATGTCAATATTCGCTGTTCAAACGCTTATAAAAAAACTACTTCTGTGGAATCTTCTATTAAATTTTCAAGTATTTTGTACGAGCCAAATTTTTTTTATCACCGATTATAAAAATAAAATGTAAAAAAATCGAATATTTTAAATGCCTATAAGTGGCTTAAAAATCAATATAATATTTTGAAAAAAATATGTCATAAAAGAAATGCCAATCTTAACAGCTGGTAAAAATCTGCGACTTATACTTTTTGAATTATAACAAATATTTAAAATCGTTTGAGAATAAATGGCTATTTTATGCAATTTCGTAAATATTTAAATTTCAAACAGTCATAAAATTTTTTCTCTAGTCCGGTATAAATTTTTTTAAAAATTTTTGAAGAGTAGCTTATAGATAACCTAGTGTCAAAATTTTGAACCATAAGTATGAACAGAAAAAATTTTATGAATTTTTATCTACAAAATAACTTGCAAATTTTCGCAATTTTTACATATTTCGTATAAATTGGAACTTTGAGCACTTATAAAAAAAATTGTGACTTACGATTTTAGATTTTTTTTTATCAGTTAAGGAAAAACTTATAAGAAACCTTGTATTAAATTTTCAAGATTTTCTGGGCGGCCAAAAAAATTTTATCGTTATTTAAAAAAAAAATACTTAAAAAAATTGAAAATTTCTATTTTCTATAAATAGCTCAATAAAAGTCAAAATACTTTGAAAATTTAACGGTGTATAGAGAACGCTAATCTTAACATTTGGTGAAAATTTTAAGTATTTATATCGATTAGTTTTTGAGTTATAGCAAAATAAAAAAATAGATTTTGTCGAAAACTGGTTTTGCGTAAAAACTCCCGTTTTTCCCTTATTTTTTAAGGGTTTTTCCCGTCGCATTTAAAAAATATTGAAAATTTTTTACTTTTGACCCCCCAAAGTACCAAGATTCACCTTCCTTTCAAAAAAGTTGCTACATAAACAAATCGAAGCATTTTTACTGCCAAAAAAGGTGTCGTCAGACACAAAAATAAAAAAAAAAAACACACATCATTGTAAAACCAATAGATTCCATCACTCCGTTCAGAATCTAAAAATATTTTTACCTTGAGCTACACTCTAAGTATCAAGTTATGTTTCAACAATTCCATATTGCATTGATAAAAAAAAAAATTGGTTAGTGGCATTCGGGGACTGCCGCGATAAAGCTATTGCATATTAAATAAATAAAAAGTTGATATAATTTTAAATTTTTTTATTATTCTAGTTATTCAGGAATTTGTATCATAGCAACTACGATATTCCATTAATTACGGGATTCCAAAGGTAGTGGCTACGCTTTTTCGTTACGAAAAATTTTTTTTCAGTCACTACAGGCCTGTGATAAAAGCTATGCAATAGCTTAAAAAAAAAAACAGCAATATTTATTTTTATCACACCATGAATTGCATACATTTGAGTTCAATACATTCATTAGAGGCACTAAAAATAGAAATTTTGATAAAATCGCATTTTAATTTAGCTTTTTCTATATTCACTATTCTATATGACACTATTATTAATAATTAATATGGTATTGTTGTAAAGTAAGAATTCGTTAATATGTTAATGTGATTTGTTAGTATCATAGCCAATGTGACATTAAACAATAAAAGTATAATATTATGTTTGTGTATCACCGGATAAATAATATACAGAATCCCAGATGAAGTTTTCAATATTTAAAACACCATTTACTAACAAAATAATTGCTTTTTTACCGTTTAAATAAGTTTTTGATCTAAGCTGATTTGTTTGTAACTGTATGACTACATCTACTTTGATTTAAAAAAGATATCATAAAAAAATAAATAACTTTTCTTTGTTACAAATTTGTAATATAAGTATTATAATGTATTAAATTTTACAGTTCAAAAATTCCTACAAAACATCTGAATGTACACTCCAATAAAAATAAAAAACCTTTTAATAAATATTACACATATATTCAACTATCTTAACGATGGCCATATTCTAATTATATTTTTCATTTCAATAGTATCCAAAATATCTTTCTCAGAATCGAGTATAATTAAATTATGTATTTTGGAACATTTGATAGTTGTTCTGAAATGGTTTTTTTTAGCTTTCTGAAACATTGTTTATTTAAAACTGTGGTAACGTCTGTGGTGACTTTATGATATATGATTTATTGGATACTTTTATAATATTAGCTGATGATTTAACATTTTCTGTATATAACCTGAATATATTTATTTCACATAATGTGCTGTTAAAATCTGTTACATTAGACATAACAGAGTTTTATCGAAAGTAAGGAAAATACTTTTCTACACTTCTACTGTTAAATTTGAATTTTTATGTTTCTTTGTTGCGTCTGGCTATTCTACTCTCTAAGAGTTTTAGCCATCACTACAATATCCTGCCACTATTCTCTATTTTGAACGTATAGATACTGATAATTAAGGCCCGGAAGTTCGGTAATTGCAAGTTATTACTGAATGAACTAAAAAATCAGCTACAAAATGAAATTATACCTGTACAAATTCAAATATAACATTTTATTTTGCATATTTAGGGTTTTTTTTATGTATTTGTTTGGTTTACAATTTTTTTTTTTTTTTGTTATTAACTACATATTTGAGTCAAATATTATGTAATTGACAATTTTTAGCAAGAAGGATTTCTAGCTTCTACTGTTACAAGTTTAGGAATTCAGGGAACTCTTAATTGATGTGATAAAAACTGCTCCAATGATAGGTATTCTCAATGATAAAACTTCTCCTCAATATTTGATAGAGTTTTATCTAAACTACAACTTCATTTAGTACTCAAATAGAAAAGTACATACAAAGATTTTAATTTAGAAAAATGTAACAAGTTACAATACCCCTTTCACAACTAAACTCTACGAATATATTTAATTTATGTGCTTGACAAGGTATGAAAGGTATATGATAACCTACTGATTCAGTTGACATGGCTTGAGCATTTGAAATTTTCCTAACATATTGCTAGCATAATCGTATGAATGAAAACATAAACATTTAAATAAAAACAGTTTTTAGTTTTACACCTTCAATGATGCATTGATTATTTTGTATAGCTGTGGACGATTCTTCAGCATCTGAAAATACTGTCAATGATATGGAAGAATTTGTGTGAACTGAATGCTATAAAATGAATATTAAAAATTTGTGAATGCAATTAACTGTACATAAATATACTTAGTTTAGTATTTAGTCTAACTAAATTTAACCAGATCTAAGATCTTTTCTTCGATAAATAATAATATACGGTATAAGTCTAGTTTATCGGGCACCTTTTTATTTAGAAATTTTTTTTTTTGAAAAGGGTTATTTTGACGAGTTAAGAACGATGGTGCAAAATTTGCGGAAATGATTATTTTTGAAGTTGTAGTCTCCCAAAGTTAACGATTTTACGTTTATACGCATGCTCGCAACATTACTAATACCGCGCGAGGACCTCGAGTTTGGCGACCGGAGGACTTTTTTAATTGTTTTTATACTTTAACTGTGTAACACTGCCCATATATTACGACATAACTTACTTAAGGTGGTGTTGCATAGCAAGTCTGGGGAATATTTTCGATTTGCGGAACGCAGCGACGAGTGCCGCAAACTGTGTAATCACTGCCCTGCTTACTGTAGGTAATTAACTATAGGTAATTTGATTATCTATAATAAAAATTAAACATAATAAAACAAAATGTGACTTGTAACTTTTGAAATAAAAATCTCGAGGTCCTCCGCGCGGTAATATAGTAGTGTTGCGCGCATGCGTATAAACGTAAGATCGTTAACTTTGGGAGGCTATGACTTCCAAAATTATCATTTCCGTAAAATTTTTTTGCACCATCATTGTTAAATCGTCAAAACCACCCTTTCCAAAAAAAAAAAATTTCAAAAAAAAAAGGTGCCCGGTAAACTAGACTTGTTCCTAATATACGATGAATAACTTCAAAGTTTAAAATAATATTACATTATTATTATTTATTTGCAGTCACATTTTTGACTGTATGTTTTGAATATTATTTAAAGTAAATATAAACCTGAGTATTTTATAGGAAATTCAGTTGGGCTGCACTATTATTTTCTTCATAAAAAGTGAGTTTTTATGGTATTTTTAAAATTTGAGAGAAAAAATATAAAAAGTAGTTATGAATCCCGCAGAATTCGTGATCTAGGCTAAAAGTAAAAACAAGTTACATAAATAAGTATGAAATATAATGGACTTTTATAAAATAATTCACATATTAGAAAATTTCAAATTAATTATTTTTAATTTTTAGATTTTATTTTATTTAAATAAAATTAATTTTAATGATTTTTATACTCCTTAACATTTACACATAAAATTGAATAAAAAATTGAAAAGGAGTTTGTAGCTCTCAAAGGAACTTGATTTAGTTGGAAATAAAAAGGAACAAAAAAATGTAATTAAAGTTTGAATTTTATTACATTAAATGGGAAAAATTAGTTTATTCTTGTATAATTTTTAACATGATTTGTAAAGCGTTATATTCTATTCTTTACACTAATGATTTTAGTTAAATGTTTTCACATAATTATATGTATTATTTACGTTAATTAAATTGATATGATATTTATATTTCTAAACATCATAGATTAGGTGGTATTCTGACATGTACGTATATCTAGTAATAATAACATTATTATTATTATTATAGATCATTTGTGTATAGAGAACAGTTTATTTTTTATTTATATATGATTTAACATTCTAAGGCAACGAGAAAAAATGAAAAAAAAAAAAATTGTCCTGGTTTTCGTCATATAAAATTTGGTGACCCAAACTAAAGGAACTAGTTAATTTTCTTTAGGAACGAAACGAGTTCCTTTTTTAAAAATAGAATGAAGAGTGAAACGAATTCCTTTGTATAAGGAACTTGCCAAACATTGAATTTCAAATTCATTAATGCTTAAAAATACAATTTTCGGTCGAGCATTGAAAAGTATTTTTTTTTTTTTTTTTATGGTGGATCTAGTTAATTTAAATTTTATTTTAGACACAATAAAATAAAAAATTCCATTGATATGCATAAAATATAGAAAGAAAATCTATCCCGATCTCATATTATCTCATTATAAATATGGTAAAATTAATCTACTATTTTTCGATTTTATTCATTTTATGAACTATAATCCTTTTTTATCTCGAAAAGCAATTTTTTTAAAGTAAAATACGTTGAAATTTTGAGAATAGTGCCTTTATAGCGACTGCAGAATTATTTAATATTGCAACCAATGCTCATTGATAGCAGTTTGAAATACACTCTTTAACCCTTACTACACAACGCTATCCATTGTGCACACTATCTTACTGTCTATGGTTTTGTAGAAAAGCAGTACTGCTACCCAGCAACCGTTATATGACAGGCGGCTGTAAAATTTTCCTATAAAAAGCAGTATTGATGGCTAGTGGCCGTATATATTTACTACATAGCCGAGTATTTAGTATTTATATTTCACTCGTGTTGTGTGATGTACAAAGGTATAAAATGGACGAACTAGACATAGTATCATTGGCATATAAGGAAGATGAAGTCATCAGGAAATTAATATCATGGTTCAGAGCAGTGTATTGTTTAAATTTTGTCACAGAATCATTAAGTAATTTTAGTACTCGACTATCTGCATTACTATGATGAAAAATATAGGTATTAAAATATATAAATAAACATTTTTATTTATTTTTTATTTTTAGAACCTCCAGTAAAAACTATTACAGTTCAACAATTATAATAAATACAGCTATAGATAATTTAATTAACATGACCTTAATAATAAGATAAAATGCTTAATGCTAATAATATAATAATATATAAAACAAGATAATGATAATGTTATTATTTAAATTTAAAATAAAATAATGATGCCGAACGGTTAAAGTACATTTGGTTAGATAAGCTTATAGGTGCCATAGTAAATTATGAAGATGTGGTATTTTTAGGAAGCATTGTGTTTAAGAGGGCGGATAATAGCGAAAATAATGGGGTAATGAAAGCATTCAGTTGCGAGAGAAATTGCGAAAAAATATTTGAGATGGAATCATTATTTAAACTGTTTGAATTGCACGATGTTACTTCTGCGTAGGTCTTGGCACTGCGTTTTCCTTTATTTCGGATGTGAGCGGATGAGGACTCAACTGTATCTGGCAAGACCCTTGGCGGCATTAATGGTGGTCCAGGCGGAGTGATCTTAGGGAGGCCTTTCCTGTGAGAAGAGACTGGTTTTTCTTTCAGTGAGGGACAGCCTTTATAATTTGCGGTATGTGCACCGGAGCATAACGCGCACTTGGCAGGTTGATCTAATACAGGTTTGACACAATCCCTGGTCATGTGATTGTTGCCGCATTTGACACATCTTGGTGGCTGGTTACAATAAGCCTGCGTGTGACCGTACCGCTGGCACTGTTTGCATTGTGGTGGGTAACGGGTTTTATGTGGTTTTTCGACCACTATCTTTGAATTGAAGAGGGAAGTTAATTTGTAGATGCTCCGCTCAAATTCGTTTGCTTCAAGAACGACAATGAACAGTGATAGAGCTTTTTTGCTTACACGATGACGGACGTTAGACACATTAATGACAGAGAAGCCTAGATCCCGCAGAGACCTATCTTATGTACTCGGCGGGAATTGTATGATGTAGGTTACGAATAAATACTTTGAGGGGGCGGATATGATGAGGTGCCCACGTATGACACTCTAGATCCGCATCGTTGCAATAGGTGACCAGTTTGTCGTAGCCAGCACAATTGTGAGTTTTGACGATCAGGGCGGCACCCTTGGCAGTTACGATAAAGCCGTCGGTACCCTCTAAGGCAGTTAAGTCCGCTTTCAGCGCGGGATAGTTGATAATATTTCTAATCACTATTGGTGGAGATGGTTTGGCATCATGAGGCATTGGCAATATGCTATCACCGGAATGATTTGATAGTGGCGCATTGGGTTCGAGTTGAGTTGTGATTGAGCCAGTGACAGGAGGAGGACTAAAAACCTCCTAAAAGTCATAATAGTCATAAAAGTCATCCACGGAGAGAGCCGAGAACCGATTTGGCGATACAAAGGTTTTGCTTTTTTTTAAGCCAGTATCAAAGATAGACGAAGAGGAGGACGACAAGTTCCGTTTAAGCGCCTCCTGTGTTGTGTCGCGGGACATGGCGGACGGACCCGTAAATCGTGCTAACACGTGATCATAATAATTATTATTAGGTAAACAACTGATAACGACTGGCAATAATTACGTGCGCAACGTAGTGAACGTGCGTGCACGACGGCGGACGACACGAGACTAATAAATAAACATTATTATAAAGTGTAAACATTATCACTGAACACCCAAACCATATACTAGATACAGAAACTTCATTTTCGCTCATCCAATTCGCATTTCCACTTATAGTTTTACATATACTCGTACTTAAAAGCTACAAAAATCTCATAGCATTCTATACTGAAAAAAAAGGAATCAAGAGTTTAATCATCCAATCGGAACTTCATGGTAATAAATATTATTAAAAAATATTTATTATTTACACTTATAAGTAAATTATAATTTTCTTAATATTATAATATATGAAATATAATGAATTGTATTAAAACACCTCAAAATAAACAATTTTTACATGGTTTACAAGTTTTCAACATAAACAAATCTAATAATATACATAGTAAAATATTTTTATTTTTGCTGTTTAATTAAAAAATAAATAAATTATAATTAAATAAGGTATACACAAAATAAGTTATTAGAATAAAATGATAATTATTCATATAAGCAATATATTAGCTTAAAAGTATACATCTATAAATTTAACATAAAAGTTTAGACATAAAAACATTAACTTAAAAATTTAATTATATTTTAAATTAACCAACTATAATTCATGATTATTATTAATGTATGATAATTTATTCATTACAATAACTATTTATATTAACTATTATTCACTAAAGAATACTTTAGTACAACTTCCATAAACCATGAAATAGGAAAAACTTTTAGGTGATTCATATTATACTTAATCAGTCTATGTGAGTCTTCAGTATAAAGTACAATAGTAGAAACATTACGCAATTGTTCACTGTAACGACAATAGTATGGAAATACATTAGTTGGACAATCTTCAGGATTTGGAAAACGATTAAGCAGTTTAGCTCCAAATTCCAGAACAAGCTGTTTTAGATTATCTCGAGTAAATTGTTCCCAACCAATATTTCCATTAATATGCACACTTATGCCATCAAATAATTTTGGATACTGTAAAAAAAAAAAAAAATTAACAATATAAATAATAACAAAATATATAATAATATATTCATAAATAATATAAATATTTTTTCAGTTTATTCATAATACGTTTATCAGAACATTAATTGTATTACATTTTGATATAGATATTGAACGAAAAAATAAAAAACAGTTTTGATATAATTCAACATTTTTTTTTAAAATTGTATTTTTTAAAACAAGATTAACATTTAACATTGATAAGTTTAGTCTTAAATAAGTATGCTTACCAGTTTTTGTTTATGTGATCGAGAAGTACATGAACTGCTTATATTAGGATATTTTGTAGTTCCATTAATTTCAAATGGAATACAATCAAGAAGTTTATTTTTTTTTAATGAATCAGATATCCCTGTAATACATATAAATATAAACTAAAATAAATATGCTAAATAGAAAAATATGGAAAAAATAGCTAATAGCTAATTTTAAGTAACTACAATGAATATAATGAATAAGAAATAATAATGAAGGACAAAGGCAAAGGCAAAGAAATGCAGTATATAATGGTGTATTGGACCAACATAAAATGATCAAGGGAAGACCGAAAAAGTATTAGGTGATCAGACACAAAGAAAACATGAAGAAATTGAAAATATTGTTTGAAAAGAACGATTTAGGTTTAAAATAGAAAGAATGGATAGATGGAAATTAGATATGCTGTAGATCATAATACTAAATACTATAAAGAAAATTATTTATATTGAAAGTTTTTAAGATATAATATATTTATACATACAGCTTTCATTAACTATAAACAATCCATTAGCGATACCAATTAAACATTCAAGATTAACATCACAAACATTTGACTCTGTATTTGGTACAACTATGTGAGTTATTTGAGCAAGTTTAACTTCATTATTCCTTTAAATTGCATACAAAATATAGAACCAAACAATAAAAAGATATATTTATAATAATTTAGTGAAAAATTAACTCACAAAATATTTTTAACAATTTTAACATCAAATTTTTTAGAAAAATGTTTTACTATAGAATTCTTCAAAGTAAGCTTCATCGGAAATACAATAATTTGATCTGATTTATAGTTATACAAGTGTATAATACTTGAAGGTTGACGAAGTTCTATGTTATTGTTTCTAAATAATTCTGACCATTTTTCTGGATTCAAAGATCTTCAAAACAAGTTAAAGAAATACATTTAATTATTGAAATCATTAATACATGCATGGAAAAAAAAAAAAAAAAAACATTGTTAACATTATACTCAACATTTTTGTTTTATATGATTAAAATTAATAAATCTACAATATTCTTACTGTGCATCATTTCCATATATGTTTGTATCATTGGCATAAGCTCCATTCTGCAAAAGTATAACAGCTATATCAAAGTGATTGTATCTTATAGCTGTATGCAATGGGCTCTCATATTCAAAACCCGGAACATTTAAAAGTGCACCGTATTTAATCAATAATTTTACAATTTCCAAGTGTCCATTTCTCACTGCTTCATGCTTTAAAAAAAATAATAATTTAAATATACTTTTTGTTATGTTAAAATATTTTTATTTTTTATTTATTTAATTTATTGTTCCAACAATGATTAAAATATTTTAATATTATAATAATAAATAATAATAATACAAAATACCATTGGTGCCCATCCAGCATTATCCTTAACATTAGGATTAAATCCATCAACAAGTAGTGAAGCTACTAAATTTATGTTACCCTGAAATAAAAGTATAATAATAATAAATATTTAAAATTTAACTTATTTATTATATATAATTAACTAAATTAATTTATGTATGGTTTAATAGTTTTGATGTTACATTTTATTTCAGTAAAAATTTGTATTCAAATTTAAATTCCTTGAAATATTTACCAAATTTATAAATGAGTTTGAATTACAATATTAAATAATAAAATAAATTTGAAGAATTAAAATTGACAAAATTCTATTGAGTTTATAGTATAATATTGTTTTTGTTGTTGAATGCAAAAAAAAAAAAAAAAAAATGGAATCAGAAAAGATTGATTTTATTAAAAATTTGTACTACTCTTTTAAGTGCAACTGAATAATTAATAATTAATCTATGTTTAAATACTATAATATTAATATTAGATAACTCAGTTTTATTAATTTTTATTTTATATTTACCTTAGCACAAGCAATATGCATTTTCGTTTCTCCTTTGCTATTTCTAACATACATATTTTTATCAACTTGTATTGTAGAATTAATTGAAAAATTCTAAATAAAAATACAAATGTATAATAAATAATTAATAGTTAAAAAGTATCTTTAAGTATTCATCAATTATAACCAATATAACTACTTTTTATTACACAAGTCAATAGACAAGTAATTATTTATTTTTATTAAGTTGTGATTTGTTCTAAGACAATCTTCATTTTTAGGATACATATTAAACATATAAAAATAACACTAATTTAAATCTTTGTCTGACCTAAACTAGATCTATGTATTAAATATTAAAATATTTACTTTTAGTACTATAGTTTTTCAAATAAAATACAATATTTAAGAGGTAAGATACTGGAAACAATGTATTTTAGATTTTTTGCAAATAATTTTTAATAGAAGGCTAATATAATTAGTATTCTAGTATTAAGATAGATACAATTGGAAAAATTATAAATCTTGTATAAGTCACTAAAAAAAGAACATTAATTTGCTTAAATAAATAAATAAATAAATTGTAAAAGTAATAATTATAAAAAATGTGTAAAACTATTTTTTTTTAAATATTGTATACAAAGAAAAAAATTAATATAAATTATTATTTTGAAAATCAAATTTGATAAAATTAAAATTAATTTTTCTGTTAAATGTTAAAATCTTGTACAAGTCGCTAAAAAAAAAACATTAATTTGCTTAAATAACTAAATTGTAATCATAAAAAATAATATTATTAATAACTGCCCTAAAGAATATTTAAAAATAATATTTTTTAATAATATTTTTCTTTGTATAGGTTATTTAAAAAAATTGTTATATATATTATAATACGTCAGCGCTGACATCGGTCGAACGTAGCTATATCAATGAATGGATATGAACAACTACAGTGCAGCGCTGATAAGTTGCTACGCGCGTACAGCTACGTCGCGCTGACGAAGATCGTGGGGCTATTTTGGTAAATGCTAGTTAAGTTTAGTCAGGCCTGGTTCAAAGTTTACATAAACATAAGCAAAATTTAGTATTGCCGTCCCTTACATGTAAATATCACATCAAATATGTTTTTTATACATAACAATTGCCCCGGAATAATGCCACCGTAGACGTGAGCCTACCCCTTAAGCCAAGCTTGAGTTTAGTTTCGTTTAGTTCTACACTAACTACTGATCGACCGTATGCGCATACACAAATTTATAAATGATATTTTTTTAATATTATCATTTTATTTTATAACCAATCGAATTTGTCGTCGGCTAAGCACTAAACGCTCTGTGACGATTGTTTACCGTCAGTCGAGCACTAAATCCAGCCTTAGTCTTAGAGTTTTTATTATGTATATAAATATAATCTTGACATTAGAAAAAACCAGTTGTCTCATAAAAAACAATAGAAATTAATACAACTTACTATTTCATCAATATCTGTGCTCTGGAATGATAATGTTTCTATTTTTGTTTTCTGTGTCATTTTATTTGAATGTGTTGCAGAATTAGATATTTTTTCAGTAAACGATCTCACTGGTGATTTATTCAATATCTTATCTAATTCAAGTTTTTTGTCAGGTTTCTTAGAAATAGAACTTGAAGAACTTTCAAATGTTGAAACATTTTTCGTATACAAACTGCATATATTATCAGAACTTGTTTCATCAAGATTCATTTCTTCCTAAAAATGTGATAAAGCTAATTATACACAACATAATTTTTTTAACAAGTAAAATTTATATTTTGTCAGTTGATATACTTAAAAAATATATACATATTTATATAAAGTGAAACCATTTTTTTTTCTTAATTACGGATTAAATTACAAAAGATACAGTTCATTGTGTCATTTAAAGTTCACTTTATTGTTAAATATAGATCAAGATTTATTACATCTTTAATAATCAAATGCTCTGTTGACTATTTCAATGATATGAAATATATTAAAATATATAAAAATTAAAGAATTATTAGGTTTAGGCAATGCTGTAGGACTTAATAGACATATAAGTTGATAGGATAAAACAAATTATGATGATGAAGAAATAATGGGTTGATAGATTACAGCAGTAGGTAACTGAACTATTTTTGAAGCTGCATAACTTTTAAATTTCAGTAAAAAGTAGCTGTTTTTTCTAAAAAGGTATAACCTCAAACTAATAAAAAAATTAAATTTTTTATTATGTTAACTAACTGAAATAATATTTTGCTTGTTAAGATAAATTACTTTATAAATTGCTTTTTTCTTTATTTTCGTTTCTGATTCAGATGTCACTTCTTTTCTATCGCCAAAAATAACTGATAATACATAAGAAGGGGACAGACTTAAATTTCTGTTATCTTCATTCTCAAAATCATCAAAATCAACATGTTCTACTTCTATATCTGAATGGGCAGTATCAACACAGAGGGAAGAATTTTCCAAAATTACATGATTCTAAATGCAATAAATTATATCAAAAACAAAAATTAACCAGTTATAAAAAAAAATTAGAATTTATTTTAACATAAGGTTATTTAAATAACATGATTAATTTAAAATTATTTAGTAACACTCCAAAACTAAGAGATCCATCTTAATAATTTCACTACTAAAATATATTTTCTACTGTTTATTCTAAAAATATTTTCAAAGATTTCAACAGTTAAAAAAAAGTTTGATACAAAGAGCCTATAATATGTAGTTTGAAGTATAAAATTATAATTAAGTTATGAAGATTCAAAATAATTTTTTGCATATTTGAAATCATTGATTTTACAGTATATTATCCTAACTTATTTATTTTCTTTTTTTTTAATTATTAAAAAAATATTCACATATGTCCATTACAATGGACACTGGGAGTTCAAAGAAAAAATATAAAATACATTTCATTAGAGTAAAAAAATCCCTACATTTTTATTATACATATAATATCAATATAAAATATTAATTAAATAGACAAAAACAGAAATTTAAAATCCTTAACAATAATAGATTTGTAAAATATATATGTATAATTATTTGTTATGTAAAACATAAATATATATTAGTCCACAAGACCCTTACACTTTGGTTTTTTATAACGGGTAGCTCCCTTTTTTTATCATACTCAATACAACACAACAGCTCAAATTCGGTCATACACCTACATACGTACAATATACAAATACGTTGTGATTGGAGTAATAATGTAATAAAATAATAATGTCAAACAAAAGTACTATGCCTTGTATTATACATATTATTATATATAACCACTGTGTGAGATAGTTAACTTATTTATTAACTAGTAAACTATCATAAACCATGCGTATAACTAATAAAATAAGTGATTAAAGTTAATTGTTTTAGCGGAATTATATTCTTGATAACATTTATATTCAAGACAAAAATATGCAGCACAGGCAACGCTAATAATATAGTTATAGAATGAGAAAATATTTGGATATTTTTGACATGCTGTGACATACACAATGTTGTTTTTATATTATTATTAATTGACAATAATTGATAATGATTAACAGGACGAAAATATTTTTACAATTTTTTTATAATTTATATCATGTTCTACAAAACTTATTAATTTCTATCATTATTAAATAATACCATTAATTACCTATATTATTATATATATTATATTTATTATCAGTACACAGTAAGATATACAATCATAAAGTCCTGTCTATTGTAATGGACTAGGGTAGCGAAAGGGTTAAAAATTATGTATTCATGAATAAGAAAATGCTTATTTATTTTTATTTTTTTTATCTACGATGGATTATCATACTATTTATTATTATTATAATTTAAATTCTGAGTAAAGCTAAGCATGAATTGATTATATACTGTTTTTTTATGTCCACACAATTTTTACCACATTAATTACTTCTGATCAAGTTAATTTTGTATCTAATAGCAAATGAGGAGCCTTATTTATTTATTTCAGCTTTTTTATTTAGCGGGCCATATAATATTTTCTACAATACCCATTAGTATTAATGTATCTTTTATAAAAAAAATTACGAATATTGTTTATGTTACAATTGATAACTAAAAGCCAATATTAATATTTAGGTAAGTAATTTAAATAAACATATTCCTTACTTCAACATTTCTTTGAATAAACCTGAAAAAAATACAACTAAGAAAACCAAGTTAATTATAATAAAAATAACTGATGCTAATTTAAATAAATACCTACAAAGTAAATATAAATATATATATATATATATATAGCCTGTATAATATAGGTAATCTATACAATGTAGTATCAATGTTGTATATTGTATATCAAAATATCAAAGGACAGTTTGTCAGGCAAAATAATGTCATTATCAATTATATGTGATCAAATAAATGAATGTTGTGCTTCATTGGTTATTATTAATTTAATTTAGTGTCAATCATTTCTATTATTAATAACTTGAACTTCTAATTTTTATAAAAAAAATTTCTGGATCTATTATAAAATACATTTTTTTCATTTTACTGTAAAATTCATTTTCAACAGTCAAATCTTTCATATATAATATAAAAAATAATATAACTATTACTTTAGTTAAGAATAACTTATGTATAAATAATTTTAACTAAATAAATGTTAAATGTTTAAAAGAATATATTTTAAAGAGCTACAGACTTTAATAATAGATACTTCAGAGAATAAAATATGATTAACTAAAAAAAAAAAAATAATAATCATCTTATCAAAATTTAAAGCAGTAAAAGTTATTTTACATCATATATGATATTAAATCATCAGATTTATGTTTCAATTTTTTTTTATTTACAGGTTTTTTTTGCTAATACTATCTACAAAATGTTGAATGTTTGTTAATAATAGTAACACTAATAATAGGGAATATAATTAATTAACAAATAATTGTATTTATATTGATAATCATGTAATAATAAATGTATGTTCTAATGTAATAAAATATAGAGCAATTAATAAAAAAATATAATTTTACCCTCACATTTCTTGATGGTCCAGCGATTGCAAGATTTTCATTGTCATTAGAAACAGTATTTGTATTCTCTTCTTGTGGCTGGTAATGTAGATAATATCTGGTTACTTCTTCATTTTGCACAATATGACTAACTTTAAACTTTCTTACAGGATCTTTGAGAATACTGATATTATTTAAATACTTCATTCTACAGAAAAAAAATAATCATAATAGTAATAATAAATAAATTAAAGATTTTGAAATTTATGGACAGTTTCAAAAATTAATTTATGATATATAAATTAAACAAATTTTTTTGAGTTCTTGAATATGCAATAAAAGCTGTTTCCGTTTATTGCCAATTGATTACAAGCATTAACATAATGGTAATGGAATTAAAAATAATTTATAATTAATTTAGTTAATTTTTAAATTAACTCTTAGATTTTTAGCTGAAACATACTTTTAAGTGTTATACAAAAAAAAAAAATTTACAGTAGAACCTTGATTATTTATGTTTGCGATTAACTGTACTTATTATTATTATCTTATGCTAAGATTTGAATGTACCAAAGGTAAATACTTAAACAATACCTGAACTATATTATAAATAAATTTATGGAAGTAGTTGATATCCTTCTGAACTTTTGCTATCAGGAAACTGTTAACTTCCATGATGTCATGAAATTAAAAAAAATTGAAATGTAATAAGAAAAATAATTTCGAAAACAAAGACTGATTACTTCAGATGTCAAATCTTGATAATTTTAGAACATGATAATATATATTTATATAACATAAGTTAAATAAAATTCAGTAATAAATGAAAAAATGAAATTAAAATTCATGTCTTGTTTAATAATGGTTAAAAAAAAAAATTACTTTAATAATTAATGTATTATTAAATTAAAAATTATTTAATTTTAGCCAGTATATATAGTACAATTTACAGTTTTTGGAAGTCAATAAATAATCAGCTTTAGTTTTTTACTTTGAAAGATGTCGTGTTCTACACATACATTGGTTTTTGAAGTCAAATCCAAAAGTTAAAAATTGAACACTGTTAAGAAGAATTCTTTTAGTTCCTCAAGACAAAAATATAGGATTTTGGTAGTAATTTATCAGATTTTCTGGTTCTTTAGATTTGTCATTGCCAAACTATTTGTTCTTTTCAACTTGATCCTTAACCATGCATATAGCCGAATTTATATCAATAGAAAACGGATTTATAAATACATACATATATGTATTGGATTAATATTTTTGAAACCTGATAAAAATTGTCTCCAATTCAGAACATTCTTATAAAAACATCAATTCATTTAGTGCATATTTTTATTTATAGCACACCTTTATTTTACCTTATATTTTCATATTCATGGCCACATGATATAGATGAAATGAAAACCAGTCGTTATCGCCAAGAATTCTCGTATTCAACACATATTTAAATTATATTGATTTAGATAAATTCGTATGATAAAGTTGAACACTTGAACTTGACAGAACTACAGAAACTGATAAGTCAGTGTTGTGCATATGGCATATTATTTGTACATGTAAAACTGTCCCAGTTTTGTGTCTAGTTATTTTTATTTTATTATTCGTTTGTAACTTTTAAATGTCTAAAGTAATAACACCAATTATAATTATTATGGAAGTCATGTAACGTAGTAAGTGCATATGCACCGCAAGTAGGATGTGAAGAAAGTGAAAAGGAAGAGCTTTGGCCAGAAATGGATGAGGTGATGCAAGGAATACCAGGAAATGAGGATGCTGTGATTGGTGGTGATATGAATGGTCACGTAGGGAGTGAGAGGGTAGGGTATGAAAGAGTGCATGGAGGGTATGGTTTTGGCGAGAGGAATGACGCTGGAGAAAAAATTTTGGATTTTGCAGAATCGTATGAGCTTGCAGTAATCAATACATATTTTTGGGAAAAGAGAAGAGCATTATATAACATACAAGAGTGAAAGAAATAGGTCGCAGATTGATTATTTTATGTGGAGGAGAGACAATATAAAAAGAGTAAAGGATTGTAAAGTAATTCCTGGAGAGAGTGTAATAACACAACATAGGTTTATGATAATGGAAGTATGGTGTAGTGGAAAAAAGATGAACAAAAGAAGGAAGACAGGGAAAGAGATCAGAATTAGGTGGTGGAAATTAATAGGAAACAAAGAGAAGGAGTTTATAAAGAAATTAAAAGAAAAAGCTGTGTGGAATGTTGAGGGAGATATAAATGAGGTTTGGAGAAGGATGGCCACTTGTGTTAAGAACATAGCAAAAGAGGTTGTTGGTGAAACCAAAAGTAGTTTACCAGAAGACAAGGAAACGTGGTGGTGGGATGAGGAGATTCAGAGAGTAGTAGCGAGTAAGAAAAAGCAATTTAAGGTATGGCAGAAAAGGAGGAAGAGGGAAGATTGGATAGAGTATAAAAATGTATGTAAAATAGTGAAAAGTGCAGTAAGCAAAGCGAAGCTTAATAGGTATGATGAGTTATATGAGCGGCTAGGAACATAGGAAGGAGAAACAGAAATTTATAGACTGGCGAAGGTGAGAGAAAAGCGATCCAAGGATTTCCAAGATGTCTGGTGTATAAAAAATGAGGATAAGAGAGTTTTAACAAAAGATGAGGATGTGAAAAAAAGATGGAAAGAATATTTTGAGAAATTACTGAACGAGGAATATCCAAAAGAAGCTTTAGAGAGTATGTCATGGAATAAAGGATTGATTGGTCTAGTGGGTGAGGAGGAAGTGAGAGATGCGGTGAAGGCGATGAAAAAGAAAAAAGCGGTAGGACCAGATGGAGTACCTGTAGAGGTGTGGAAAATGTTAGGAGATGTAAGCATTGGGTGGTTGAAAAATCTTTTTAATAAGATACTGATAGAGGGAAAAATGCCAGAAGATTGGAGAAAGAGTTTTATTGTACCAATATTTAAAGGAAAAGGAGACATACAAGAATGTGGAAACTATAGAGGAATAAAGCTCATGAGTCATAGTATGAAGATCTGGGAAAAGATTATAGAGAAGAGGATAAGAAGTGAGACCTCAATATCAGGAAACCAGTTTGGTTTTATGCCAGGAAAATCGACAATGGAGCCATTATTTTGTGTTAGGCAATTAGTAGAGAAGTACAGAGAAAAGAATAAAAAACTATGCATGGTGTTTATAGATTTAGAAAAGGCGTATGACAGGGTGCCAAGGGAAGTTTTAAGGTGGGCATTAATGAGGAAAAATGTCCCAAAAATGTATGTTAATTTGATCCAGGATATGTATGAAGGGTCGAGTACTAGTGTCAAGAGTCGGTGTGGAGTATTAGAAGGTTTCAGTATAGGAGTAGGTGTGCACCAGGGGTCAGCTCTAAGCCCCTACCTGTTCTCAGTGGTAATGGAAGAGGTTTCAAAGGAGATACAGGGTGAGATACCATGGTGTATGATGTTTGCGGATGATATAGTTCTGATAGGAGAAAACCTAGAAGTTGTCAATAATAGGTTAAATGAGTGTAGTTTAGCCCTCGAAGAAAAGGGATTGAGAATTAGTAGAAATAAAACAGAGTATATTGAGTATGATTTTGGACAAAGAGACCAAGAAGTTGAAGGAATGAGGAGACAACTGACAATAGATGGTGATGTGATAGGTGAAGTTGAGAGCTTTAAATATTTAGGATCTTTTGTTCAAAAGGACGGGGGCTTTGACATAGATGTAAAATATAGAAGTGCGGGTGGATGAAATGGAAAGAAGCATCGGGCGTGTTATGCGATAAGAGAATTCCAATTAGGCTGAAAGGTAAATTTTATAAAAGTGTAGTGAGACCAACTATGCTGTATGGTTCAGAGTGTTGGGCGGTTAACAGGAGAATAGAACAAAGTATGAGTGTCGCGGAAATGAGAATGCTTAGATGGTTGAGTGGAGTGAAAAGAGAAGATAGAATAAGGAATGAATACGTGAGAGGTAGTGTTGGTGTAGGGCCAATTGTGGACAAGATGAGAGAAAATAGGCTGAGATGGTTTGGGCATGTGATGAGGCAAGAGGAAACGAATGCAGTAAGAGTGGTTATGAAGATGGACGTTGAAGGGAAAAGAGGAAGACCAAAAAAGAGATGGTTGGAGAATTTGGAGAATGACATGAGGGCTGTCGGTGTGTGCAAAGGAGATGTGATTGACCGAGTAAAGTGGAGGTGTAGGACAAGGGTGGCCGACCCCAAATAGTTGGGAAGAAGACGAAGCAAAAGAAGAAGATAGAAGTAATTTATAGATGAACGTAGAAATGCACAAAAGAACATAAAGATATTTTTGAACCAATTCAATTTTATATTGCAATATTTGTGAAATTTTTGCACAATTTAATATAATACATTTTCGATTTAATTATAAGTGCATATTTAAAAATAAATGCATATTTTATAGTAAATTATAACATTTTTAGGGGCATATTTTGAAGATTTTTTGTGGATATAAATTCATTCCCTAGTCATCAATGTGAAGAAATTTTTATGGGTTCATATCAATAGTAACAAAGATATTTTAAATTTCAGTCAAGGCCTGCTCTACTGAACTCACATCCAAACTGATTTTTTTCCATTTCAGCAAGTTTTCAACTATACTTTAACTTAATTTAGGGCATGAATATCAACAATATGATAATAAAATGGACCGAGTCATTCTAAGTTTGGCTTTTTATGTAAAATTTCATATTAACAGGAGTGTTCAGCTTATTTTAATAAAGCAACATGTCCGTTTGCAACTTAGAGATGTTTCCGTCTTGGTAAGATGATTTTATAATATATATTATGTAAAATTATGTATTTGAAACTGTATAAAATACAGGAAAATGTTTTATATCCTCACATCAAAATGATGGAAATAGAGGCCTACTAATCTGCTAAACTACTAATGTTTTAATAATTCAAAATGTAAAATATAATTTTTTCTTCATATTTTTATTTATATAATTATGTATAATCTTTATACATATAAACGGTTTTTAATGCATATTTTAGTGCTTATTATTGTGTTTTAAAGTACTATAAGTTTCATGTCTTGCTTATTATTTTACTAATTTTATGTTTAAATAAAAAAAGTTTGTTACTACCTTGTTTTGACCTTTATCTTTTAGGGATGGATTTGAGTTTTCAGAAATTAATATTAAGGTATTTTAAAAAGACATATTATGAAACTAAAAATTTAATTATGAATATATCAATAAAACGTAAAAACATGTTCACCTTTGTCAATTTATTAAAGGATTAAGGTAAATCCCATTCTCATCTCACTTTTTGAATTATAACAAATATTTAAAATCGTTTGACAATAAATCGCTATTTTATGCAATTTCGTAAATATTTAAATTTCAAACAGTCATACAATTTTTTCCTCTATGTCCGGAAGAAATTTTTTTAAAGATTTTTGAAGAGTAGCTTATAGATAACCTAGTGTTAAAATTTTGAACCTTAAGTATGAACAGAAAAAATTTTATGAATTTTTATCTACAAAATAACTTGCAAATTATCGTGATTTCTACACATTTTATACAAATTTGAGCATTAAGGGCTTATAAAAAAAATTTGAGTAAACCGATCACCGATATTTTTTAGTTAGGATAAGTTTAACTTATTATAAACCTTGAATTAAATTTTCAAGTGTTTTCGGTCTGCCAATTAAATTTTATAGATGTTTAAAATCAAAAATTTTACAAAAATTGAAAATTCAAATTGTCTATAAATAAGTCAAAATATGTCAAAATACTTTGAAAACTTAACCATGTATAGAAAACGTCAATATAAAGATTTGGTGAAAATTTCAAGTTGTTACGGTTTTTCATTTTTGAGTTAGAGCATTTTAAAAAAACCGATATCATTTGTCAATCTAGAATATTATACATTATATTATATTTTACATGTAATTTTATGTCAATATTCGCTGTTCAAACGCTTATAAAAAAAAATTGTGCCTATGGATTTTAATAATTTTTGAATGACAATAAGAACTACTTCTGTGGAATCTTCTATTACATTTTCAAGTACTTTGTAGGAGCCAAATTTTTTTTATCACTGATTATAAAAATAAAATGTAAAAAAATCGAATATTTTAAATGCCTATAAGTGGTTTAAAAATCAATATAATATTTTGAAAAAAATATGCAATAAAAGTCAAAATACTTTGAAAATTTAACGGTGTATAGAGAACGCTAATCTAAACATTTGGTGAAAATTTCAAGTATTTACATCGATTAGTTTTTGAGTTATAGCAAAATAAAAAATTTGATTATGTCGAAAACTGGTTTTGTGTAAAAACTCTCGTTTTTCCCAAAATTTTTTAGGGTTTTTCCCGTCGCATTTAAAAAATATTGAAAATTTTTTACTTTTGACCCCACAAAGTACCAAATAGATTCACTTTCCTTTCAGAAAAGTTGCTACATAAGGCAATCGAAGCATTTTTACTGCCCCAAATCGTGTCGACAGACACGAAAAAAAAAAAAAAAAAAAAACACACATCATTGTAAAATCAATACTTTCTTCACTCCGTTCAGAATCTAAAAAATTATATATACAACCCTTAGTCCAAAACTATTTTTTTGAGATTTAATAATTTAATTTTTAAAAAATCCTTTTTAAGAGCATCTATACATAATAATAAGTACATTAACTACGAATTTCAAATGAAAAATTATGGTAATTTTGACTGAATGCTGAGATATATATATAAGTTTAATTAATTAACAACACAAGATAACTTACTTAAGATCAAGCCATACTAAAACGTTCTTGACAAAAATGGCAGTTAAATAATGATTGTAATTTACTTTATTATCTGGAATGTTAACGTGAGAACATGGACTTCTAGATTCTTTCTCATAAAACGGAATATTCATTGTGTGCTTGCTAAAATAATAAGAAAAAATATTAAATGATAAAAACATTTATATTAATGAGTTGGTAAATTTTAATTTATGTATGTAAAATTTACAGATAATAAATTTTAAATAAATATTACTTTAAAAATATTATATACATACAATATATTATACAGTTATAATGATATATTAAGTATTACAATAACTTATCTACATCATTATAAATCTTTTAAAATTAATATTCTCAAAAATATTTTGAAAGCCAAAACAAAAAGAAAAAGATTTTCACTATGGCATTCTTGTCGTATGCGATTTACCACACATTTACCGTCTATTATCCATGTTTACCTATACGTCATATACGGTCTACATCATTCAGCACACCTGTTGTATACCTATGATAATTTTTAACTAGTTGACAGCAATGACAAACGATGTTTTTTCTATATATATATTTAATAATATAAAACTATAATAAAACCTGGGTCTAGCAATAATCGTCAATATAATATTAAAATCAAAGTAAATAAAAACAGTAGTATGTATTATCCATAAACTATATCTATATCTATGTATAAACTATGTTTATACATAGTATGAATAAAATATGTATAGTATAAACTGAATACATATATTTAACTTACCAATAAAAAATTCCAAAAGCTTTTAACACATCTTTTCTGAAGGATTCGTATTTATCCCTTAAAATGTTCAGACTTTTAATAGTTGATTCTTCTTCCTTTGAAAGTTTAATTCTTTTCATACGTCTATTTGACATATTGTTATTTTAAAATGTCATCAAAAAGTACAATAAAACAAAAACTGATAATTTTAACTATTAACGATGAATTTCATAAGCCTTAAATCATTAATTCACCGTATCTGCGGCCAATATTAAAATAAACAAGACACCCGAAATAAGTGAAAAAGAAAAACCTAAGAGGAACAATTAATAACCCGAAAAATGATATGTCATAATAATTCGGCGACCGGTAAACGAGACTAACGCCAAATTGTACTTCCTACTCTTCTTATCTTTTTACCCATAAAACAACGACAGAATAGATAACACTAAATAAAACGAATGACATGCAAAAATCGGGTTACTTCTAAGTATACTTAATCAATGCTACTAGTACTAACACGGTTTAAAATAGTGGTTAACTACATGAACATATATACTGTTAACTAGTAACACGGAATGTGATAAGAAACGTGATAATAAACAAGAGTACCAATTGCTAACCGTCCAAAACAGTTTTGGTACGAATTTTGTGCTTATGCATTGATCGTTCTGTACTGAACATATAAAATTATTTATTAACAAAATGTAGTGATCCTGAATTGATGAATTGACTCATTTAAGTAAATTGAATAGATTCTCTGAAGTGAGTTATAATTCCTATCTTTACTGTTATAATAAATAATTTTATATGTTCAGTACAGAACGATCAATGCATAAGCACAAAATGGATCACTACATTTTGTTCCACAGTATTGTTGTTTCAAAGCGAACTAACCTTTTGTTCCATGATACATTTCTTCCAATATACTTTTATTCCAAATCTTTTTCTTTTAATGGATTTTTGTTCCACAATATATTTGTTCCAAAGTTCTTTCTTCCAATAATATTTTGTTCCATATAGTGTTGTAAAATTACCGGTAATTTGTTTTTGGGTAACTTACTTGAGTAAATTACCGGTAATTTTACTTTTTTATGGTAATATTCAGAAATTTATTTTTTCATGTAAAATTACCGAAAATTTATTTTTAGGTAACTTACTTGAGAAAATTATCGATAACATTACTTTTTTATAGTAATATTGGGAAATTTATTTTTCAACAACCAATTACCTAAGTAAGTTCTGAGACAATTAGACGAATAAAAAATATCTGTATTCTGTCGAAGTGATGAATCAGTGTTTTTGTTTAAGCAAGTTTCAATTTCTATTATATAATTATATAGGTACTTGTAAACATTAAGGATATTTGACGAATCTGACTAAAATAGACTATACTCGTACTGTCATATTACCAAAGTGCTAAATGATAATTGTTATAATTTTAAATTTATACTAATTAATATGTTTATATTTTTCTCTATCAGTACCTATTCAGTAATCACTAATCATCAGTGCTCAGTAGCAGAGTGGCGCTGCCTCCAAAAAGCCCAGAACATAATAAGTGTAATATGGTATAATATGTTATATGAATATGATTAAAAAAATTTAAAAAAAAATACTCATAAAGTGGTAAAGTAATTTATATTTATTACTTTACCGATAAATTACTTAATTTAAAATACTTTACCGAGGTAATATTACCGACTTACATCACTAGTTCCATATGACACTTTTCCATCTGTAAAATTGATTAGAAAACCGACTCTTAATTACAACGATAAAAAATTATGATAAGACAAAAATAAAAAACAGAGTATGAAGGACACAGATTTGTTTAGTCATTTGGATATCAAGAGGGGTTCATTTGTATGTTCTAAACATTGTAAAATGTAAAAACTACACAATTTGCTTGTTTCAAATGTGATAATTGGTGACCTAACTTAACCCGGCGGTAAATTTTTGAATAAAAGAATATCTTAATAAAAACCATTTCAAAATCAAATGAGATATTTGATTGACCTTATGGTCAATGATTTGTAATTATATTTGAGCAAGTTTTCCAAAATTCTTAACGCATACAATTTCTTAACAAAAATGATTAAGTATCACTGTTGAATTAAACACATTATCAGAAAAAGAAACGAGCTGGGATGAATAAAAAAAAGTACATTACGTTGATGTAAATATTTATATTATAACTCTAAATATATTAAGTGTTTTTAATACTTTAGTTACCCTACATTTAGACAAAAAATGGTTTACATACCATAAACAAATAGCAAAATTAATTTATCAAAAATCTTGTGGTCATTGGTTTAGGTAGGTATCAAAAATATTGTTAGCTCACTGAAAAACTTTTAATGATCAATAATTTTTTTTATTGTTGATAATTAATTAATTTTTGTATTAGATAATTTTGTGATAAATTCAATTATTTGATTTAAAAGAAGAATATTTGTTAGTCTCACAACATTAATTTTAATTCTCTTTTTAGTTAAATAATGATAAATTATTGTAACAATAGTTATTATTAGGGCCCGGATTTCAATGCAAAATGCATCTTTTCATGGTTAATCTTAGACAATGCTTTCCAAGTTTATAATTTGATTCATATAACAGAGACTTCAAAGGTGACATTTTTATTTTGCATTTTTTGCTTTTTTTTGCATCTTTCAATATTTTTTTCATTTTTAGAACATATTTTAGCATTTTTCGGTCATTTTTTCGTTTTTAATGCATATTTGTTTAATAAACTATACAAATTTAGCCTATTCAAAAATATTATCAAAAGATAAATTATTTTCTTGATATTTAAGTAGCTTTAACGGGTTTTCCATATTAACTGTCAATCTTTATTTTTCGATTCAGTTTTATCATAATTTATTATTGACTGTGAAGTGTCACCCGTATTCGGTCAAAAATCACGTTCAAATAAGTCTGTTCGTATTACATCGCGATCATAAAATTTGCTTGACAGTATCAAGTCAATTTTTCAAATTTTCAGTTTTTTTTAATAAAATAATAAATAAAAATTATATCTTATTTAAAATTTACAAATCGTGTAAAAAAAAAATATATATATGGCATTTTTAAGTTCATTTTTGTGGTAAAATGCATTTTTTAAGAGCATTTTTGGCTATTTTTTAGAGCATATTTATATAGTTTTAAATGTATTTAAATCCGGGCCCTAGTTATTATTATTGAACTGTACTTAGATGCTAACAAAAATTTACTAAATTTTAGTAATGACTGCGAAGATGCAAATAATAAGCCTTCATCGACCATCAATATTGCTCATAAATTAAGTAATATTTTTACGTATTTGATACACATATAATATAAAAAATTAGTTATTTTAATATTAAAATTGTTCTACTATAACTGTAAATAAATGAGCAAAAAATAAAAATTTAATTACAAACCGTCAACAGTAATTGGTACTTATAAATTTAGTAATAACTTAAACAATTTATTATTCATTTGTTAATATGAAAAATAAAATTATGCTTTCGAATCATATTAAGATATATTATTTTGTATATAATACAGGGGCGTATACAAGGGGGGGGCGATAGGGGCGATCGCCCCCCCTGGACATTGTTGAATGCATTTACAATAATTAATGTTATGGGTTATGAAAGTGGGTAAAAATTAGAAGTTTAAGCAAGCGAAACGATCGAAAAATTTTAATCCATCAATTTATTTATAATCTGTACACTGTCGTTTATGTACAAATTTTTTTATAAGAACCTATGATTTGAGTTCAAATTTCGCCCCCCCCCCCTGGAAGAAGAGCTGAATACACCCCTGATATAATATGATATTAGTTAGGTAGATATTTTATTTATTGTTTGATAATTAGATATTAAACTATTAATAATATATTTCTGTACAGTTTTTCAATAAGTTCTACAAATGTGAAAATGTTGATAAAAATTTAAATTAAAACATTATGGTTAGTCTTTATAAAGATGTTACATCCATTTTTGAGATCAATTTTTTCTATATCGTAAAATATATACACAATGTAATAATTAAAGAAACGTACCCAAACATTATAATATAATACTATTTCGTATACCAATTCCTATTTGTCAGTGAAGCCTGACACAAAGTGTATGAGCGATTGTAAACTCCGTCAGAATATCGGTTAAGATAAAAAGCTAATAAAAGGTCTAATGTAAACTCCGCCAGTTTTTTTTGGTTTGCTGGTGAATCCTTTCGTAGTCATCTAAGAAATTAATTTTATATAAGTAAACATCCCGGACCAACATATTGGCCAACTTCTCAATTTAAAAATCCAGATATTCTCGATATTTTTGTTTCAAAAATCCCTAGTAACTTATATTGTCTTACTAACAATATTCTAGATCTCAACTCTGATCACTCCTCGGTCCTTCTTAATATATCTGGCTCCCCTCTTCTAACCACTAATCCACCCAAACTCTTTTCTCCTTCAACCAATCGACTTATGTTTCACAACTTAGTCCATCAACAAATTAATTTAAAAATAAGGCTGAAAAACAATTCTGATATTGACGAAGCAGTTAACAATTTCACAAAAATAATTCACTCAGCAGCAATCGCTTCAACAACTATGACAAACAAACCCACTCAAATTCACGCAAATTCTCAGACACTGCCAGCTCAAATTCGTTCACTCATTGTAGAAAAACGTAGAGCACGAGCTCAATATCAAT
Source organism: Sipha maydis (assembly GCA_034509805.1). Taxonomy (NCBI): domain Eukaryota; kingdom Metazoa; phylum Arthropoda; class Insecta; order Hemiptera; family Aphididae; genus Sipha; species Sipha maydis. The sequence continues at coordinate 156,454 of JASXSY010000076.1, read as the reverse complement.
ACACTCGTTTACCTTCCCACAAATCATTATACAATAAGTTAGCAAATTCTTTAAAAAAAAACCTAAACAAACTTAAATCAAATGAACTCGAACAAAAACTATCAAATCTTTCAACGACCGACGGTAGCCTCTGGATTGAAACAAAAAAATTACTCCAATTCAAAAATCCCTCTCTACCTATTAAAAAAACTGATAACACTCTAGCTATTTCTGATTCCGATAAAGCGGAAGTTTTTCTAAAACATTTGTCAAATATTTTTCAGCCTCATACTGACATATTAGACCTCCAACACACCAACCAAGTTAACGCATTTCTAAACTCTCCCCTTCCAGAAAGCCAACATGTAAAATTTGTCACACCGAACGAGGTAAAATTTACAATCTCAAAATACCCAAATAAAAAATCACCTGGATACGACCTAATAACAGGTGAAGTTGCCAGATGCCTCCCAAAAAAAGCCATAATTCTTCTAACTTACATAATAAATGCAATCATAAGGCTTGCCTACTTTCCAATTTTATGGAAATTTTCCCACATAATCATGTTCACTAAACCCGGTAAGCCACCTGACAACCCTGCATCATTCAGACCAATTAGCCTTTTGCCCTTTTTCTCTAAAATCTGCGAAAAACTCATCCTTAAACGACTATCCTCACACATCACCCTCAATAATGTTCTTCCTCACTCACAATTTGGTTTCCGATGCAAGCATAGTACAATTCACCAAGTTCATAGAGTGGTCGATACCATCTCCTCCTCGTTAGAAAAGAAACAATACTGCACAAGTGTTTTTCTTGATATGTCTCAAGCATTTGACAGGGTCTGGCACCAAGGTTTATTATTTAAACTCCGGAAATGTCTACCCTCAGCACTTTTTCTACTAATTAAATCCTATCTTGACAATCGCCATTTTCAAATTCGCTTCGGCACAGCCTTCTCAAATATCGCAACAATTAATGCAGGAGTACCACAAGGTGGTATCTTATCCCCTATATTATTTAATATTTTCGTTTCCGATCAACCCACGCTAGCTGATACTCTTGTAGCGGATTATGCAGACGACAAAGCCATTATGTCAATGCATGAAAACCCATATATAGCTTCAGCCACTCTTCAATCCCATCTGGATCTAATGGCGGACTGGTACAAAAAATGGAGGGTTAAAATAAATAGTACCAAATCAGTCCACATTACCTTCACATTAAAACTAGGACAATGCCCTAACGTTTCAATAAATAATACTCAAATCCCTACATCTGACACGGTCAAATATCTAGGTCTTCATCTCGACAAACGCTTAACATGGAACAATCACATAAAAATTAAAAGACTGTTACTAAATTCATGCTCCCGTATACTCAAATCACTTTATTCAAATCAATTTACAAATTTAAAAACAAAAATAACAGTATATAAATCTCTTTTAAAACCTATTTGGACTTACGGACTCCAACTCTGGGGAGCAGCTAAAAAATCAAACACCAACAAAATCCAAACATTCCAAAATATGACACTCCGCAAAATTACAAATGCTCCATATTTCGTTTCAAATCATATACTCCATAACGACCTTCATATAAAAACAATTAACGAAGAAGCCAAAAATTTCTACAATAAATTTCACCTCAAACTTTCGAATCACTACAATCCACTAATAAAAGATCTGTCCATTAAAACTCTACCTGGTAATCCCCAACGCAGGTTGAAAAGAACATGGTGTCGTGACCTTCTCAAATAAATTATCAATTTAACTATTAGCATACCAATGCACTATTTACATCAGCCAAAGTGTCACTAATGGGTGGCTCCTTTAATCACGAATTTCTCGTCTGAAATATTTATATTTCTATTGTTACACTGCTCACATATGCTTATTGTGCAAATCGTACAGATTGTATATTTCAAATAAAAATAAAAAAAAAAAAAAAAATAATATAAGTAAACCGAATGTTCATATTTTTAGTATAGTTCTTACCGAATTTTAAATTCATCCTTATATAAAACTAAATGGTATATCTCAATTAAATAAGCTAAAAAATTCGAAATAAAAAAAAAAAAAATGACAGTATTACAGGATACTATAAATACGTACACTAATGGAGCAATACAAGACTTAGAATATTTACAAATTGAATCACATCATTTTAAATTACATACATGATATAACTATATATTTTTAGATTATTAGATATAACGATTTTAGATTCTGAACGGAGTGATGGAATCTATTGGTCTTACAATGATGTGTGTTTTTTTTTTAATTTAATTTTTTTTTTTTGTGTCTGACGACACCTTTTTTGGCAGTAAAAATGCTTCGATTGCCTTATGTAGCAACTTTTCTGAAAGGAAAGTGAATCTATTTGGTACTTTGGCTAGTCTAATACTTAATACTTAATATATCATTATAACTGTATAATATATTGTATGTATATAATATTTTTAAAGTAATATTTATTTAAAATTTATTATCTGTAAATTTTACATACATAAATTAAAATTTACCAACTCATTAATATAAATGTTTTTATCATTTAATATTTTTTCTTATTATTTTAGCAAGCACACAATGAATATTCCGTTTTATGAGAAAGAATCTAGAAGTCCATGTTCTCACGTTAACATTCCAGATAATAAAGTAAATTACAATCATTATTTAACTGCCATTTTTGTCAAGAACGTTTTAGTATGGCTTGATCTTAAGTAAGTTATCTTGTGTTGTTAATTAATTAAACTTATATATATATCTCAGCATTCAGTCAAAATTACCATAATTTTTCATTTGAAATTCGTAGTTAATGTACTTATTATTATGTATAGATGCTCTTAAAAAGGATTTTTTAAAAATTAAATTATTAAATCTCAAAAAAATAGTTTTGGACTAAGGGTTGTATATATAATTTTTTAGATTCTGAACGGAGTGAAGAAAGTATTGATTTTACAATGATGTGTGTTTTTTTTTTTTTTTTTTTTTCGTGTCTGTCGACACGATTTGGGGCAGTAAAAATGCTTCGATTGCCTTATGTAGCAACTTTTCTGAAAGGAAAGTGAATCTATTTGGTACTTTGTGGGGTCAAAAGTAAAAAATTTTCAATATTTTTTAAATGCGACGGGAAAAACCCTAAAAAATTTTGGGAAAAACGAGAGTTTTTACACAAAACCAGTTTTCGACATAATCAAATTTTTTATTTTGCTATAACTCAAAAACTAATCGATGTAAATACTTGAAATTTTCACCAAATGTTTAGATTAGCGTTCTCTATACACCGTTAAATTTTCAAAGTATTTTGACTTTTATTGCATATTTTTTTCAAAATATTATATTGATTTTTAAACCACTTATAGGCATTTAAAATATTCGATTTTTTTACATTTTATTTTTATAATCAGTGATAAAAAAAATTTGGCTCCTACAAAGTACTTGAAAATGTAATAGAAGATTCCACAGAAGTAGTTCTTATTGTCATTCAAAAATTATTAAAATCCATAGGCACAATTTTTTTTTATAAGCGTTTGAACAGCGAATATTGACATAAAATTACATGTAAAATATAATATAATGTATAATATTCTAGATTGACAAATGATATCGGTTTTTTTAAAATGCTCTAACTCAAAAATGAAAAACCGTAACAACTTGAAATTTTCACCAAATCTTTATATTGACGTTTTCTATACATGGTTAAGTTTTCAAAGTATTTTGACATATTTTGACTTATTTATAGACAATTTGAATTTTCAATTTTTGTAAAATTTTTGATTTTAAACATCTATAAAATTTAATTGGCAGACCGAAAACACTTGAAAATTTAATTCAAGGTTTATAATAAGTTAAACTTATCCTAACTAAAAAATATCGGTGATCGGTTTACTCAAATTTTTTTTATAAGCCCTTAATGCTCAAATTTGTATAAAATGTGTAAAAATCACGATAATTTGCAAGTTATTTTGTAGATAAAAATTCATAAAATTTTTTCTGTTCATACTTAAGGTTCAAAATTTTAGCACTAGGTTATCTATAAGCTACTCTTCAAAAATCTTTAAAAAAATTTCTTCCGGACATAGAGGAAAAAATTGTATGACTGTTTGAAATTTAAATATTTACGAAATTGCATAAAATAGCGATTTATTGTCAAACGATTTTAAATATTTGTTATAATTCAAAAAGTATAAGTCGCAGATAACTGACAAACTATGTCGCTGTATGCAACTGCCAACCCATCCTAATTAAAAAATATATTTATCGTTTCAAAATAAAATATACTTATTACAATATTTATAAATAACAATGTATTATATCCTAGACAAACATATCATCTCCGTTCAGAATCATTTTTCGTATACAATGATATCTATCATTGCATTCAAATTTAATAAATCCATTGTAATAATGACCTATCCTATAAACGAGGTGCACTCTACCCCCAACTGTACAGCAGAGCGAGGCCCATCCGGTTCTTTTTTTATTTGCTTTTATCATTACAATATTATAGCATGACAATTATAAGAATTTGAGATACGAAGAAAAAGAAAAATAAATAAATAAATAAAAATAAAAAATAAAAAATTATAACAAATAAAATAAAACAATAATATTATTAGTAATGATATAAAGGCTTAATGCTATGATAATTAGATAACAATAATTAGTCGTAAGTAAAGTATTTTAAATGCGGAAACTAGCGTTGGAGATAAAATCAATGGTGAATGATATGACGGGGGGAGATCGAGAATTGAGGAGAAGGATTACATCAGGAGATGTGTAACCTAAGGAAGAAAGCTGTGAGAGTAATCGATTGCGGAGATGAGTGAGAAACGGGCAAGAGAAGAGAATGAGATGAAGATCACAAACAACTTCATGGTTGTGGAGTGTGCAAAGTGAAGAGGAATTTAGTAAAAGGAGAAATGATTGAGGAGGGAGAAGATTATGACCAAAGCGAAGACGAGAAAAAGGAGACGATTGCGGATCGGGGTAGGTCCAGATCGCGGAACCATGGAGAGTTAGGAATACAAGCGGATATAGATCTGTGCCAAGAAGCGAAGTTAGGAGGAAGGAAGACCAAAGATCAGTCCATGCTTTTTTTAGTGTTTTGTGAAAAATGGGAAGGAAATCAGACGTGGGTATTTTTAATGAAGAAGGAACAGTTATGTTTTTGGTAGATGTGGCTAGTCAATCAGCTGTTTCGTTACCTAGGATACCAACGTGACTTGGAACCCAGAGGAATTCGATGGTTCTCTGTGTTAAAAACATTTGATGTTAGAGATTTTATCATTAGAATGAGTGGAGAAGTAGAAGAATTGAAGGGGTTAGATTGAAGAGAAAGTAGGCATGATTGAGAATCGGAAACAATTAAAAATTTTTGAAAATGTATAGAAAAAATAAATTGAAGTGCATGAATGATGGCATAGGCTGCGGCAGTAAAAGAAGATGGGTGGTGATTGGAAGAGAAGGATATATTGATAGAAGGTATGAAAAAAGAAAATCCTGAAGATAGAATAGATGCAGATCCGTCAGTGAATACAAGAATTGAGTTTGGGAAATTTTATGAAATGAAATCCGAAAAGAGGGAGTTAGCGACGATGTTAGGAAGTGAAGCAAGGGTTTTCGGAGTGTGACCAAGGAGATTGGGAGAAATAGTAAAAGGTATATTGATAATTAAAGCAGAGAAGGGTGTATCATAAATTTGAGAGCGAGATTGAAGATGGAGTGCTAAGCTTGAAAAATGAGAAAGTGATGCAGTGACTGAAGCTAGAATGGGAAAATATTTTGATACGTATTTCCAGAAATTTTTTATTCTTGAAAAGCCTGAAAATAGTATAGAATTGGAAGTGGACATATATTTAAAAATAAATTTATCTGCGAGTTGTCTACTGCGGAGTTTTATAGGAGGACACGAACATTCCACCTCTATACTTGGAGATGGGATAGATTGAATGGCACCCATTATAGTACGTTTTGCATAATGGTGCTTAAGTCTTTAGGCATTGGGAATCCCCTACTATCTTGGCTGCACTCTTACATCATACTCTTATCACCGCTATATTCTGATACCACCATCGTTTTCACCATACAAAAGTACTACAAAGTTAAAGGTGTCCGGTGTAGTAACAATCCCATTTTTCAAAAAAAAAATGCAAACCTTTTTAATTATGATTGAAGATTAGAGAACCAGGTATCTTCTGTATCGGGTTCTCAGTAATTAACTATTGGACTACGAAGTAAAGTTTTTTTGTATTAGTTATTAGTTTATTGAAGCGTATTTACACGAAATCAATGAAAATTAGTAATTTTCAAATTTGTATGATTTAAAAACTAATGATTTCTGCTAAATTCTGATTTGACCATTGTTTACAACGTACAACAGAATATAAGTAGAAACAAAAATGTAGGGTGTTCGGTAGTATAATAATACACTTTTTTTAAACTAACTTTATAAGATACATCGAAAAACAGGTAATGATTTCCAAAGGTAAAAATACTTGATGTTTATAGTCGTGATGTTAAAATATAATCCTGGATATTATCATTTTGATAACGAACTGTTGATAAATATGATAATCCATAGACCTTTTACTAGTACTCAGGGCCGTGCCTAGGGGGGTGCATAAGGTGCACGTGCACCGGGCGCCATTGACCACCGGGGCGCCAAATACATTTTTATAATCTAAGTAATATTACTAAAATACTCAATATTAATTAATTTTTTTTTTCTCGTCGAACACCACTATCTCGACATAATTAGCATTGCATTGATTGCCTACCAGTTACAAATATAGTGTTTTTATTCTTAGCGTTAGTATTTATTTTTCCCCGAAATGACGACGTCGCTGATCGCCGTCGTCGATAACAACTATATTATTATTATTGTTACTTGATAAAATTAATTCAATAACATAAATATAGACTTAATATCATAACATAGACTGCGACATATAACAACGACTGGAAGGAATTGTACGATTTTATTTTGAACCCATGATATCTAGTTCTCAGACGTACTGTGTTCACGTCATAGTGCATATTTTTCATCAGGAAACAATTATTCATTTAAGCCTCAAAGGTAAGTTACTTTTCGTTTAATTGAACAAATAAAAATTTGTAAATAAATGACACCGGTTTAGTATGATACTCAATAGGTGTCCATGATATTGAATTATTTGATTTAATTTTACTTATGACTAAAACCAATTTTGCTTTTTAACTGTTATAATTTTCACAATGAAATCACTCAAAACAACAAATGTTATAGATACTCATATTCATATATAGTTATAATTGTATAGGTAACATATTTATTCAGATAATACTAAACATGCTGTTTAATCATAACATGCTGTTTTAGTCATAAATTTTGTTTAGTGTTAGTTCAAAATAGTTTTGAAATTAAATATAGTTTCATATTGAACCAAAAAAAGCAAATGTTTTTAGTTATAACTACAAAATTAAAACTTAAGTAAGTATTGTGGTAATTTTTTTTTTGCGTGTAGGTATTAACTGAATTATTATAATTTGTAAATTTTGACGCGTGTACCTGACCGCCGTCCGCCCTAATTAATTTAATTAATATAATATGTGCCTTTTCCGTAACCCGTATAACGAATAAAATTAGCCTATACACTATAATATTTGTTTGTATTTTTTTCGTTTTTCTTTTTTGCTTCGGTGCAAGAGCCTTAAATTGTCTTGTTTCACAGTATTTATCTTAAAAGAGTAATTCATTTTTAAGAATTGCTTTAAATAAAAATATTTTATTAAAAGCAAAATTTAAAATGTGTTAATTTTTATACATACACCCCCTACTCACCCAGATACTAAGTTTGATAGATTTATAAAAAATAATGAACAATTTATTTATTTAAGACTAAAATGGGCCCCCCAAAAAAATCTGGTGCCATGAATAGGAAAATTGGAGAATAATGAAAAGTTGTTTAAGCAAATAAAAATTATTATTGTCAAAATCATTAGAAGATAATACTAGTAGAACGGAATTATCCAATGATTTACCACTTATTAATTCTCTACACCCTGAAGACTCTCAGGATCAGGAAGATCATGTAGACTTTTCCATTAATGTAGGAAATGATTTGTCTAAACAGACATCAACAAATAAAGATAATGTTTCGGTCGTTTCGGATTTCATAAATTCAATACCCTCTACTTCCTTGGATAATAATTTGGAAAATATTGTGCAAAAACCTTTACATTTCAATGATCCGTCTTCTTGGCCTTTCACAAATGATAAAATTAGAACACTTCTAATAGAACACGGACCAAAACAAGGTAAAAATTCAGATTTTTCCTATTCAGAAAATTTTGAGTAAAGAAAATTTTCAGCAGATTGGTTTTTTAAAACACTCCCAAATGGAGATAAAATTGAACGAAATTGGTTAATGTATAGTTATGTTACAAAATCCATTTATTGTTTTCCCTGTATGCTATTTCCTTCACAAAAAATGAGTAAAGCATTTATTACAGACCCTAAAACTGGATTTAATGACTGGAGAAAACTTAGTCCGAGAATTCCTGACCACGAAAATACATTTGATCATAAATCTAATGTCTTTACATAGAAAAGTTGTGAAAAACGTTTAAGAGAAGGGAAAACAATCGATAAAGAATTACAAAAAGAAATTTTAAATGAAAAAGAATGGTGGAAACAAATTTTAAAAATTATCCTTAATTGTGTTCGTTTTTGTTGCGTTAATAATTTGGCTCTTAGAGGTTCCAGTAATGATATAATAAATCTAATTGTGGCATTTTTTTTAAACTTGATTGACCTAATTAGTAATTACAACCCTATTATTGCGCAACATTTATCAAATTCCAATAGAAGAACTACTTATTTATCTAACAAAGTTTAAAATGAGTTAATTTGCTTACTTGGTAATTCTGTCAGAGAAAAAATTATTTCTAATATCAGAGAAGCTAAATATTATTCTATAATTTTTGATTCAACGCCCGACATTTCACATAAAGAATAAATGACTCAAATTGTTCGTTATGTAGTTGAATCCAATGATAAATATACAATTGAGGAAAGTTTTATCGATTTTATAACTACAACTAAAAAAACAAGCCAAGGGTTAGCTGAAGAAATTTTAAAAAAACTTTCCAAAGATGGATTAGAATTTAAAAATTGTCGCGGTCAAGGTTATGACAATGGTGCCAACATGGCTGGAAAAATTAAAGGTGTCCAATCTCGATTACAGGAAATAAATAAACATGCACAATTTTGTCCTTGTACTGCGCATAGTCTAAATTTGGTTGGAGCCCATGCATCTCGAGTTTCAGTCAGAATGGTAACTTTTTTCGGAACAGTACAAAATATATTTAATTTTTTTTCTAGTTCGACTGCTCGTTGGAACATAGAATCTCAGTTTTTAAAATGTACATTGAAATCTCATAGTGATACACGTTGGGAATCGAAGTATAATGCTGTACATTCATTACTTACTCAGTTGAAATATGTTATACAAGCATTACAAACATATCTGAAAATTCAGAATTTGGGGATGGAGTCTCCGGTGCTCAAAGTCTACTTGGTTTGATTAATGTTGAGTTTGTTTATCTTTTGGTTATGTGGGACTCAATTTTAAATCAAGTACATAGAGTTAATATTACCTTGCAAAAATCAAATATTTCTATTTCTAATGCATCAAAAATTGTGATGGGCTTAAAAAAATGCTTTGGAAGAAATGCGAAATGAGGGATCAGAAAATATTAATCTTTTAGCAAATAATGTATGTAATGAAGCTAATATTTCAACAATATTTAAATCTAAAAGGCCAAAAACAATTAAGAAAATGAATGGTGAACAAGCATCTGATTCGACATTTACTATACAACAGGAACTTAAATTGGAGTACAATCAAGTTATGGACACTTTAATTTCACAAATATCTTGGCGTTTTGAAGCATTGTCGAACATTGCTAACGATTTTGAATTTCTTTCTGGGTTCCATTTTAATACGTTGTCGATTGAAGATCTTAAAAAACACGCTGCTGATCTAGTTTTAAAATATAGTTCAGACCTGAATTACTGAATGAAATTGAATGTTTTAAGTATCAAGAAGAAGCGATTATACCTAATTTAAAAATGGCAACTTATTTAGACATATTAAATGGCATAAAAACATATGAACTAAGCTCAGTGTATCCAAATTTAATTATCGCTTACAGACTATTACTTACTTTTCCTGTAACTGTTGCATCTGGGAAAAGATCATTCAGTAAACTTAAACTAATCAAAACATATCTCCGTTCAACCATGACTCAATAAAGATTATCGAATCTTGCTATACTATCAATAGAAAATAAAATGACACAAACTATCAATTTTGATGATGTTATTGAAAACTTTGCATCGATCAAATCTCGAAAAATAAGTTTATGAAAATTAAGTCAAGTACTTATTATATTTTAAAAACTTAATTATTATAGTATTTTATTAAGACTATTTACTATAAATCCATTCAAAAGTTTAGTAATATTAAATTAAGAATTAAGATAATATACATTTTTAATACTTGTAACCTAAATAAAATTAATTAACTCAGTGATGCGATTTTTTATTTTGATTAACATATTAACTTAAATACTGTTTACTTCAAATATTATCACCTATTTTAATAACATGTTTATACTATTTCATACTTATAAGTTATAACTAGAGACCGGATTCTCGTGCAATTGCAACTTTTTTTCCTTTGCTTTAAAACATATAAAAACAAATTATAAATCCGAATCATGAGAAGTAGATTAATTTAAACGTAGTTTTATTTTGCACGAAATTGCACGTTTTGCACTTTTTATTCTAAATTGCACAATTTTGATTTTCATTGCATGAAATTGCATATTCTGCATTTTTAAAATTAAACTAGATAATATTTCAGTTTTCAACTATACAAAAGGAAAAAGTGAACTCAAGCTGATAATATACTCTTAGAATAACATCAATTTATTAGTGTTTCGTGGTAAAAATAAATGACAGCAAATACTAGTTAGATAATAATTTGGAATCCCCGGCCATTAGCACTTTAGTTCTGTCTGACTTAGTGTTTGATTGAGCGTTTCTTGAATCGGTTAGTGTAATTCACGTCGGTGTCGTGATTGTTTCATTACGAATAGTTTACTTAAAGAAGTATAAACAAATTTTTAAAATGCCAAAAATTGGGTCAAGTCTGTCATCAAAAATTAAATCCTGGATATCAAATTACCCAGAGTTGAAATTTGATGGGAAATCTGTCTTCTGCGCTTCTTGTGAAAAATCAGTCGGATGCGAAAGGAAATCTCAAATTGATGCTCATTGTAACACAGGTAAGAAACAATATTTTTATTTATCCTGTCAGTAGGCGCGTGTATATTTGTAACACAATTAAGCGCGTATGAGCGCTTCGCTCAGTCATTATAACACGAAATAATATTTTATTTATATTTATTTTAATTATACCAGTTGTTGCTAAAATACAAATCGAGTGAGTGCCGCGCTCATACGCGCCTGCTGATGGGTTAAGAATTAGGCATCAATTTTTTATTTTTTTTTTTTCGTTAGCTATTCACGAGAATCAATTAAAACTAAAAAAAAACATACCGATACAACAGCAAATTACAGATTCTTTTGAAACATCAAACAGCCAAAACCAATTTCATATTGATTTGTGCCAGGCTTTAGTAGGAGCAAATATACCATTTTTCAAACTGCAGTCCTTACCGTTTAGATCCTTTTTACAAAAATATACCAATAAAAGTATACCTGACGAGAGCACACTCAGAAAAAAGTATCTGCAAGTTTGTTTCGACTCGACTATAGTTAAAATTCGCCAAAAAATTGGAGAACATTATATATACATCATGATCGATGAGACCACTGATGCTAGAAGACTTTATATATGTAACCTTTTGGTTGGAATTCTTCACCAAGAAATTGATCCCACACCATTTTTAATTGCTTGTAAGGTTCTCCCTAAAACAAATTATGACACTGTCTCTCGATTTATTAACGACAATCTGATGAATTTTTTTTTACAAAATTCAGAGTATCAGTATAAAGTGCTTCTCCTTGTAACAGATGCCGCACCTTATATGATAAAAACTGGACAAGCTTTGAACACATTCTACCCAAACATGATCCATGTAACCTGTGTAGCCCACGGGTTAAATAGAGTATTAGAAAAAGTCCGCGAAATTTTTCCAGAAGTAAACAAGCTAGTAAATAATGGTAAAAAATATTGCTTAAATCACCGCATCGAGTAGAGATATATAAAAATATTATGGAATGTGAACTACCACCGGAGCCTGTGATCACAAGGTGGGGAACATGGTTGGAAGCAGCTTTATTTTATGCGGACAATTTTAATAAATTTAAAATGTTTATTAATGCATTGGATGAAGACGTACAGACTATCAAAAAATTGAAGAGAGTCATAACTTCAGCGTCAATAATTTCTGATTTGACTTTCATAAAATCACATTTGTCAACTTTTCCCCAGGCATTAACCCAGTTAGAAACCCGAAATTTATCCCTCAATAAACAAATTGAAATATTTGAAACTATAGAAGAAAGTCTTAAAAAAATAAATAACGAGAAAGGACAAATTATGGCTCACAAATTTAACTCCGTTGTGGAAAAAAACACAGGTTACGCTCTCATAAAAAAATACAACGACTGCATAAATGGTACAAAAAATATGAATGTTGAACAACAACCTGCAATCGTCGCTTGCTACAAAATGAGTCCTATCACTTCTGTTGAAGTAGAACGAACATTTTCCAAATTAAAAGACATATTGAGTGATAGAAGGCACAATTTTTCTGCAAACAATTTTGAAATGTATAACATTGTAAATTTTAACTCAATAAAAAAATTTTTTGATGTATGGTTTAAAAATAAAAATGTTTGAAAATATGTATGTATAATAGTTAGAATTAAAATTAAATAGCTTAACTCTGTTGGTATGTTTTTTTTTACACAATGTGTATATTATTATCAATATTTTAATTATTTTTTAAATTTTTTATTTTTTAATTATTAATTGCTAATACTGTAATAGAGTAAAAAACTGGATAAATAAAGTATAATTTAAGGGTTTAAATCAATGTACTTTGAATGTTTACAAAATGTTGGTAAGTATTAAGCGATTTTAGGCCAAAAATACATTTTTGCACTATTAAGGCAGTTAATTGCATGTTTTTGCAATTTTTAAGTTATTAACTGCACATTTTTTTGATTTTTACTGCACGAAAATCCGGTCTCTAGTTATAACTATTATATTATATATACAGATTTGGTGAATTTCTGAGTAAAAATAGAATGTATAATAATTATTAATACTATTGCATTTGTCAATATTATTCACAAAATATATTCAAAAAAGGCTCTCTCCCTGTTTACATATCATCTTTAGATGTGTTTGTACAATGTACATGTCGACAAAAATGTTTAATGTGAAAAATAAGGTAAATCTGACGATTCTATTTCCGGCTCTTTCCTAATGTTTTTACAAGTATAAAAATATTTCGTAGAGGGGGTGGGGGCGCTAGAAATAATTCTTCGCACCGGGCGATGATTATGATAGGCACGGCACTGCTAGTACTACTTAGTATAAGCATTGATTAAGTATATATTTACTTAATATACTTATGGCCATTTGCACCAGTTCTACTTAATATTTAAGTTACACTTAAAATTATTTAAGTAATGCTTAAACTAAAAGTATATTGCACTAACAAAAAACTATTTTCTAAATTACTTTAAGTCACACTTAAGTAGATGTTTAACCGTGATTTATTTGGTTTAAGTCAAACTTATCTATAAACTTTTGATATCTTGTGATTATTGTTATCAAAAATATGTTAATTTTAACATAAATTAAAACAAAATCGTGAAAATGGAAATAGTAGTTGTGAACCATTTTCTGGAAGATGTTTTCATTATTCTTGATTTTTTGGATAATGATGACGAGATTGAAAGGGATTTCATTAATTTTGGGTTGCTTCGTCAAATGCATACAAGATCGAATTACTTTTTATCTCTGGATTAAATTGGTTTCCAAAGAAGGTTCAGATTAACTAAAGAAGCGGTATTATTCAATATTTGAGAATTTTCAAATAATAATATGATAGGGAAAGTGATAACAGAAAATGTACTCAATGCGGTTGATAACCAATTGAAAAATTAACCTAAGTCATGCCTTAGTAAATTTTATTCATATTTATTGGTGCAACAAATTTTATGTTGTGCTGAACTTAAGTGATTCTTAGCATTAAGTATAACTTAAGTCATACTTAGTAAGAACTTAAGTATCACATTGGTGCAAATGGCCATTAGTATACTTAACCAATGGTATTAGGTCTATGTGATAATCACAGATTTCTGTATAAATAGATAATAATTATTATGTAGAAGTCTGTGATAGTAATCAGAGTAAAGAGATTAATACTATCATAGATTAAGTTAAGTAATTTGTGATAATACGTTGTACGTCGTCTTTGCTTCGCGTCCGCGATGTAAACAAAATTTAAATTTAAATTATTATTTTGCAAGACATTTTGCGCTATTGGTCAACTATTATTTGGTACTTTTAATTCTTTAATACATTAAGCACAATAACTATTAGTATTTAAATGTATGACATAGTATGATAAAGTAATATTTGTTTTTATTTCAGTAATCAGTTCCAATTTTATATGCTATTGTAACCGAATTATATTGAAGGAAAAAGTACTGATCATGGATGTTGATTTATTAAGACCCGGTATGATACCGATTGCACCAAATACAAAACTTTGGTTTGAATTTCTTATCGATCCATCTCTTCTTGAAGAACATTTGAATAATCCTCATGCAGGTAAACTGCTAGTTTAACATACAATAACTTTTACTGGTTGTATTATCAATACTAGAATTGAAAAATTAAAAATGCTATTCATTCTTAATTACTGATGATAGTTAAATGTAATTTAAGCATTCAGAAACATAAGTTTTTAATTGATTTTTATATTATTTATCAATTTTGATTTTAAATTGTATTTTAATCTTTAATTTTATTAGATCCTAGTGCCACAGAACTATTAATTAAATTTCTTTATTCATCTATGGAAAGACCAAAAGATATGCCACCAATTGATATTGATGATTTAATGGACAATTCTAAAATTGATAAAAAAATTGAATACCGTAAACGTAAAAAATATGAATGTTTAAAAATATTAGCCATGAAAATCGTTAGTTTTTGGGAATGGGACCTAAATCTTTTACAAACCAGGTATTTTCTTTCATAATTTAGTTTGTATTTTATAAAATACAATTTATTTTTATTAATAATATTCGTGAACTAGATATTATTACATACCTATTATAATTTTTGTAATTATAAGATTAATTTGATTTTTTATTCAGGGTTCCAATAAGTCTTCAGATAATATTTGTTCAAGATCTTTTAGATTTAGTATCTAATGGTCTCAATCTAATTGATTTTGAATCTCATAGTACAATTGAAGATTTATCACAACTCAAAGATGAACAATTATTTGCCATTGCTCTATTTCATCGATGGACATTAACTGTAATCATCAATTATACATTGTCTAAAAAATCAACATTTACTTTAGGCCCTGTACAGTAAGTTGTTTACTAATATTTTAAATATAAGGATATTTTAAAGATTGTATATTATTATAAAATCAATATGAAAATATTTATTTTATAACTATAGTTTAATCATTAATGATTACCAAATTTTCAAATATTATCGTTTTAATTTTACATTAGTATCTTATGTAATGCAACATGTTGCTAATATTTGTGCAAATGTATATAAAAAATATCTCAGTATTTCAAGTACAATTACTTATAAAATTATCTAGATAAATTTTTGACTATATTTTGCATCCAAAATATCAATACTTATATATTTATTCAAAAATTATATTTGTGATAAATTATTTTAGAGATGGAAACGAAGATGTTTTAATGAAATTAGAGATGCAAAGTGAACTTAGTGAAAAAATGTTATTACGCCTTATTGAATTGAAACATTCATCTTATACAATTCCAACAATGAATATATTCAATCCACCTAATGAGTTGCAGCCTTTATCTTGCAATTGGTTTAATGGTCTTACTGTATCATCAGCTGAATTCCTTTCTCAAGTATTTACAAAATTAAATAATTTAATTTATTTTATTTTGATGTTTTTTTTTATATAATATTCGTCTAGATTATGTATGACTATGCAAAATATAAGTTTTTTAAAGAGCAATATAAAGAAGCTGGTATTTACTTTAATCGGTGCAAAGAATTACATAAAAACTTAACACCGAGTTCTTTTCATAAAATAAAATTTGAAGAATTAAAAGGATTCTGTGCAGCATGCTCATCTGAACTTACAGAAGATTCTAGTTTATTAATGCAGTTTTTATATTCTGCTCAAACAAACTATAATGTAAATATAATTATTATTTTTGTTTTTTGCATAATTGAATGTAATTATTTATTCACAGGGAATTTTTACAATTTTGGAAACTGATAATCAAATGATGGAAATCCCAATGTTTTTAAGAGATTCCTTAGAACTTGACTTAGCTTCAATGTTATCACTTGGAAAATTTACTGCATCAAGAGACATGTTACTTCATATACACACTATGAATGCAATTCGAAGAGCATCAGTAACTTCTGAAGAAATTGTTTTATTACCTCCTGAAGATTATGTTACTAAAATAAAATTTAATATGAGAGGACCTGAAATATTTTTAAAGGTATATTATATTTCTCATAAAAGAATAAACTTGCTCAGTTTTAAAATGTTAGTTATTTAAAAAAAAGTAAACATATTGCTATAGTTTCTGTTTTTTACATATATTCATATGAACTTAGGGTATATCAATAATAAATTAATTGTATTATATTGTATTTTATTATTTTAGGAATTAAAATTATATTTTTTTTTTTTTTTTAAACAGGATATAAAACTCTGCACATTATTTAAAGATAAAAAAATTAGAGAAAATGTTAAAATGTTTGTATGTAATGTGTTACTTAAATGTCCTAAAAATTTAGTAAAAGATATTTTAAAAGATGGACATAAAGAAATACAAGAATTATTTGGTGATGAAGATGTTCAGCAATTTCTCGCCTTACCAGAAGATTTGCCAATAGTTAATATAAATATGTCGAAACGTTTAGCTCGAATAAAAATTACTACAACAAGTGTGTTTATTTTTATTCTAAATTTTAAATTATTCATGTATAATCTATTTTTTGATTTGTTTGTTATATACTTTGAAAGGTAATGTAAAAGTGCAACAAATGTTATTGAAAAATAAAATAAGATACGAGTATGACACTAATAACTTACGCAATTTGCTTCAGCAATTACAAAAAATGGACATAGAACCTATGCTAAGTATTTTAGATATTGATTATAATGTAAGTAATTATTAAAATTTTTTGTCAAGTAAATCATTATTGTTCTATATGGTATTAACATTTTTTAGTGGCAAGTTCCATTACCTTTACTTAGTCTTTTAATGGGCCTACCTAATGGAGTATTTAAATTTTTAGTCACTTTATTGGTAGCGAAATCAAAAGAAGTAATACAATTAAATGTAAGTTATATAATTAATTTATTACAAATATTAAACTAGTTTATACAACATTTTTTTTAAGGATTTTGAAAAAGCAAAATTACTATTACGTGAAGCTGAAACAGAAACTAAAATTGGAAATAATATTATGTACACCAAAATTAAACAATTAATCTTGTGGGAAGTATTGTATACTGAAATGCTTCAATTTCAACATGAATTTAAAAATTTTGGTTTGTAGTTATGTTCATATGAAAAATAATAATCAACTACAATTGTTTATTTAAAATAAGTCTATTTTGATAGTAATTGGAGACCTTGTAGATCGTTGTAAACAATGCCTTGAATATGCACAAGGTGATAATTTATTACCACGTCAAGAAATAGCAGAACAATGTGTTTTAACGCTGTTAAATGTTGGAGAGTGGGAATATTTAACTAAAAGGCATTTTAATTGCTTTAAATTACCAATGGCTATTGCTTATACTTGTCTTGATGTTAATAAATTTAAGGGCACTAAAAAAAGTGCTAAAGAAATTTGGGATTTAGGTGTGTTATTATGTTTAAAATATTGTTAATGATTAATAAAATTGTGTTTTTATTGTTATAGTTTTACCTGTATTTGATTATGGCTATGCAACTGCTAATAAAAGACCTTTAGATGGAGACCCTCAAAATGCTCAAAATCGTAATCTGAATCAAAACGATATTATGCGTGTGTTTATGAGTTTAAGAGATCAAAATGCTATTCAAATAGCACTTTCACTATTAGCAAAAATACAAAATATTCTCAGGGATGAGTCTTCTATGGAACTTATAATGCCTTTCCTCAATGTTTGGCCTGCCATTCCTAAGTTTGTTAATATTTAACTGTTCTTAATTAACAATTTTGATATATTTTTTATATTCTTAGTGGTATGAGTATTCCATTAAGAAATATTACAGAAGTATTAGGAATTGTATTAAGTGAATCACTTAAACACCATCCAAATCATATTATTTTATTGAAACTTAATGGCGATCTGCAATATGGTAATATATATTTAGTTGAAAAATTTAACAGAAATAATGTTTATATTTATTAATGTATATTAATACTATAGAAAGGCTATTATTTAAAACTAAGATAAAATTTATGAACTAAGCATAATGTAATTGTATTTATAATTTTTTTTTTTTTTTTTTTTATTACTTTCTTAGTTGTAGTTAAATTCTTAAACTCCAAGTTTCTTTTTTTTTTGTAGAGTAATTCCTAACTTAGTGGATAACTTTATTAAGTCCTCACTGTTGATTTATGTAATTTACTTTTTAATTTTCTTTCTGTTAAATACCATTATTTTGCATCTCAGGTCTTTAGGTCTTAAGTACTTATACTTATTCACTTAACCCACTACATTTGCACTCATATTCTGCCTTGTTTTATAACATTAATGCTCTTTTCTGAAAAAAAATATTTATAGAAAATTAAAGAATCATTGTAAAATAATATATTTCTCGTATTGCTCAGAATTTGAAACTATATTTCTTTAAGTTTTCACACATACTAAACAGTTTTTGCATTGAAAATAATATTAAGTATAATACATTAAGTATAAAGTACAATTTTTTATTTATAGTTATGGGGCACTATAGTTCTGCAATGAAATGGTATCTTGAAGCTATTGTTATTGTTAGTGACTATTTTGCGCGACCTGTTTTAAAACCAATGATTGAAGATTACGTATATAAAAGAATGATGAAGTGTTGCATGCAAATGCAAAATTTCACCCAGGTTAATATTCATATCTAATGTTTAAAACTATTTTAATTAAAAATAAAATAATTTTATAGGCATCAATATTATGTTTATTTCAAGATGAAGTAGACTATGCAACTGCATTCAAATGTGCCTCCGAGACAAATTCATGTGATGCTTTAGATGAATATTATGATTATATATGGGATATTAGTTTGTTGGAATTTCTTTTATATTGGCATACTAAATTAAACCACCAGGAACACAGACAAAAACTGGTAAATAATTGTTTTATTGTTACAAGGATGTACATTTTCATTATGGAAATATCTATTAAGGAGTAATAATATGTACTAAAAATGTTATATTTTTATGTATATATATATATTATTATATAAATTACTTATACATTTATTTTAATTTAACTTTATGTCTATTTAAAATGGAGTGTTCTTTTTTATAGTTGAAAACAATTGGTGCATTGGAGTTAAATGCAAATAATAACGAAGAAATTAAAAGAGAAGCAGCCAATATAAGGAAATTAAAATTTTTAAGAGCACTGTCACAGCAATATGTACATCCATAAAAAATTAATCAGAAATACTATTTATATGTACAAATAATTTTTTTATAAACTTAAATAATCCTAAAAAAAAAAAAAAAATGGACATTGATTGTAAATAAGTAATGTATAAATATTAATAAATATAATGAACTGATGTTTGATAAAAATAAAAATAAATTTGGTACATACCAATTTGGAATAATTTATTTGATATTCATTAATCATTTAGATAACTATAATTATAATCATGATTTAAAATACAAGACAATATAAATTCGTGATGGTTTAACAATATTTTCATTGATGATTCACGCTACCATTTTTAAAAATATTTATAACTTATCAAAAATATTGATAGTACTTGAAAGGTTAGTTCATATTATACATTATTCCCTTTCGTAACATTTCAAATATTTTTATTTTAATTCACTTGATCGTTTGAGCATTTTTTTAATATTTTGGCTTTTCTCGATAAGCATATCTTCGAGTATAATACTTATAATTAATATTAATAATATTGTGTATAGTTTTATAGTGATCAGTGCATGACTATAACGTCTGGAGCTGATTTTGTTGATTCTATACTGTAAGGTCTTTGGCTTAATTCTGACGAAAACTTATCCATTTCAATGACAGCTTCAGCTCTGAATTTTGATGGTTTTGTATCGGTAGAACTATTTGAATCTTTTCTGTATCCAAAAGTTGAAAATCCTAATGGTGGTCTAAAAGGTGATTCTGATGGCCTTACTCTATAATGACCAGCAGTTTGTGCTTTAGGCACAACCGATGTGTCAAAAAGACTTTCTCTGGTTTGGCATTCAATATCTTTAGTTTCAGCTGCCATTGGATAGGAACTCATCAATCCATCACCTTCTTCGTCTTCAACAGAAGGATAGAGGCGAGGAGGGTCATGTTTCATTAACACTGGAATCAGATCGCCAGATGGAACATAACAATCTGAACTAGATATATTATTACTATGTTTGTTTTGAATTAAATTAGTGGTTTGACTACTATTATCACTTTGAGGATAGTCATGGATATGAGGACCAGAGTCTTCGAGTGATTGTTCATCTGTAACATGTATTCTTCCAATTTGATCTAAATGATCTTCTCTAGAATGACGCATGTGTTCCTATTCAAACAACAAATATTTTTTATTCAATGGAAAAATTTGAAAATTGAGAGTAAAAATATTATTTTGATATGAAATTAAGCACATAAATACTGTTAAAATTTTAAATTTAGAATTCTTAATAAAAATATAATTTGGAAACTCCCTCTATTATTTTTCTAATAAAATTACTACTTACTTTTATGATACGGTGATCATGTACCAGCTTTCGGACAATATTAGTAATGAATGCTGAACACATTCCACATAATATTAAAAAAAACACTACCAAAATTACTATTATGTCGAAACTTGAAAATAATTGCATTAATCGATTGTCTTCCTCCTAAAATAATGTTTATAAAATAATGTAATATAAAATAATATAATATGTTATAATTTGAAATTTAAATAAAAATATACCGGACATCCATCTTCATCCCATCGAAAACGACAATTCTCAACTTTATTGCAACGTAATTCAGATGCTATACATGTTAAATCTTCGCAATCATACTGATCATTACCGCAAGCTAAAAATAGAGATTTGAATATTTTCATAAAAATATTTGTATTTGTATATTTAAATCATAAACTTACTATTACAGTTTACTGTAGGTTAATATAAGTTAATTTGTATTGTTTACTATTAGTTACAACTATTACAGTGTATAAAATAACTATATTATAGAAAGTTCTTTAGCAATTGAAATTGTTTAGAACAGTGGTACGCAATCTTTTTTAATCCACAACCCACAAAATTATTTATTTTGATAAAACAAACCCTCCCCCTCATCCGCCTTTCCTTCCAGCATTATATAAGTGTATAATATATATTTACTTAATAGTCTTAATGTATACAAACATATACCTAAAAATTAAATCGTTAATTTTAGGCAATTATAATACTTCTTCAATTTAATTATTCCAAACAATGAAAAAAAAAAAAATACAAAATTAGTTATATAAAATCAAAAATTAAAAAACTACTAAAATTATTATAATGATAATCAACATTTTAATATTTTTTAAATTATAAAATTATTATTAAATTATTTTAATGAGAAACCTGAGCTTGCATTGTAGACACGATTGGTTCCATGTTTGGTTTGATATTTGACACTGCTTCTCTTAAATCAGCTTCAACTTTTAATCTGGTGTGATATTTATTTTTAATTATTTTAAGTGTTGAAAATGCTGTTTCGCATAAATACGTTGATGTAAAAGGTAGTAAAATTGATATAGCTTGTTTTGATTATTCTGTATATTCAGATTTGATGGGAATCTAAAATGTATGACATGTATTTTTTTGAAATCTAATACGTAGATTTTCATCTAATGACAAATCAATAAGTTCTTCATTTAGGTATTTTTAAATTTTCTAATTTTATTTCATTGATATTTAAATAAAATAGATTTATTATCCAACCTAGATTTTCTTCTGTAAAATCTTCAAACCGTGCATTAAAGTTTGTTTGTAAACACATTAGATGAGAGACTATATTTTTTTTTAAATTAATATCCACATCGTTATCACTGAGGAATTCTGATTAACACGATAACATTTCAAATTTATCATCGTCGATATAATTTTTCGACAGAAGAATTTTCTTTTTAAAAGCATTGATTTTATTTTTTCCTTGAAGGCTTAAATGTAGACAATTTAATTTATCAAATATATCTGCAAGATAACCTAGAATTACAAGCCATTGCTCGTCTAAAAAATATTCCGAAAGTGTATTATTACGTTCTAGAAGAAAAATTCGTGTTTCAAGTTCAAAAAGGTGTGATATTTTGTCACGGGACAGCCACTTTACTTTAGTATGAAAAAGCAATTTTTCATGGTCAGAACCAATTTCATTGCAAAGTATAGTAAAAAGTCTAGAATCTAATGACTCTGATTTTATAAAATATATTACATTTATAGCATTAAGGAATATTTTATCAATTCTGGTTGAAGTTTTTTGGAAGCTAAAGCTTCTCTATGAATCATACAATGGTTAAACATCATATTTGAAGACACTTATAGAACCTTAGCCTTAAAACCATTTTTTTAACAATTAAAGGCAGCTTACATAGAGTATATTGACACACACATTGACCAGGGAATTTCATTAATTTCGAAAAAAATTGTTTATAAAATCAAAAATCATTCCTTGACATCTCGCAAGCTTTTGATAGAGTATGGCATGAAGGGCTGCTATCCAAACTTAAGAAATGTATACCTCCAACATATTACATTCTTATTTAATCTTATCTTGAAGATCGTTACTTTAAAATTCGTCATGGATCTGCATATTCTAGTATAGGCATCAGAGCTGGAGTTCCGCAAGGAGGAATTCTATCCCCAATTTGTTCAATATTTATACCTCAGACCAACCTACTATGCCCAATACCTTAGTGACGGATTACGCAGATGACAAAGCTATAATATCAACTAGTGCAGACCCTGTTTTAGCTTCCACTTATCTTCAAAATCATCTATCCCAAATGGAGGACTGGTACAGGAAATGGCGGTTTAAAATCAATCAAACCAAATCTATTCATGCAACTTTCACCCTTAAACAAGCCCAATGTCCGGCTGTAACTTTCTATAACATCCAAATTCCCTTTACCCCTACGGTTAAATATCTCGGACTAACACTCGATCGCCGTCTCACTTGGGCACACCATATTAAAACTAAACGCTCACAGCTGAATTCCAGGCTACGCATGCTTAAAACACTCCTCATTAACAATAAATACACAAACTTAAACACTAAGCTACTATTGTACAAATACCTTCTCAAACCTATATGGACCTATGGCATACAACTTTGGGGCAATGCCAAAACCTCAAATCTTAAAAAAATTCAAACTTTTCAAAATATTACACTTAGAAAAATTACAAACTCTCGCCCTTACATATCAAATCTCACCCTCCACACTGATCTCCATCTAAAAACTGTCCAAAAAGAAGCAAAACACTTCTATAAGCGTTTTCATGATCGTCTCATTTCCCACACAAATTCATTAATCCGTGAATTAGCGTCAAACGAAATTCCTGGTAATCCTCATCGACGACTAAAAAGGAAATGGTGCAGAGATCTCCTTAAATAAAAAACAAAAAAATAATAATAATAATAATATAATAAGTCAATAGGAAGTGTCACTACTGGGTGGCTTCTTCCAACAACTCATTCACGTCTTTGTAAATTAGCCCATATCCTTATTGTGTCTCTGGGTACAGATGGTATATTTCTTATAAAATATAAAAAAAAAAAAGATTAAAAATATAATTTCCTGTTGTATATACTTTAAATGGTTGAAAAAATAAAAAGTCTTCTTCAATTTTATCTTTATAAATATATCTAACATAAACAATAAGTTGAGCAAGATTAATTATGTCGGTAGATTCAAATATTGCAAAATAATTCCGTCGTTATCTATTTAGGAGTTGTGATTTTATATTATCAGACATATCTTCAATTTGACGTGACACAGTAACTCTTGATAAAGAAATTGTTTTTAATTAATTTGCACGCGATTCGCTATGCATAATTGATACTATTTTTATAGCGGCTGACAAAATGAGAGTTTTGCCAATAGAATGTGTTTTTTTGGTTTTTGCTATTAAGTATGAAGCCTCTAATGACACAGCAAAAGTTTTATAGGAACTGAACTAAAATTACGCATAGTATTTTTTTGAACTTTTATTGAATTGTTATACCTTTTAAAAAAGGCTTCCTCTTTATTTTTAAATTGGGTATGTTTTGTTACTAAATGTCATTTTAACTTCGATGACTTCATACTTTTTAAAGTTAATCTTTTTAAACAAATAACACATTTTTCTCACCTTTTTCAACATCAAAAGTGAATCCAAACTTGATGTAACTATCTTGGTATTTACGGTTCTTTTTATTAACTTTTTGGTTCTAACATATTCGACTGGTTTTTACATCTGACGACGTTTCTGATACCTTTCGAACTTATGTTTCAATAATACTTTCATCATCGCGACTCATTGGTTGTTTAATTAAAAAATTATCCATATCGATGTTTTAGTATATATATTAAATATTAAAAATATTAGTTTAAAATAATACAAAATACAAATAATTATTATTAACTATATAAAACGTTAAGCAGGCTCATACACGACTATTAGACGATTTCATAATAACATTGAGATTAAATAAAGTTACTAATTAAATTAAATTTAAAAATAATCCATCTACTGCGTGTTCAAAAGAACTTGTTATAGCAAAATTAGGATATGACATAATATCACGATTGACAGCCATCGACGGTACAAAATAATTTTTCTTTGTATAAAATTATAAAATAATATGCATTGTATATATCTTCAGTCCGGTCGTTACGTTCAACACGAACACACGCACATTGCGCCGATGAGTTTTCGGTCCGTAATCTCTGCACACGATCGTTAAATTATCTCTATCATTTTCATTATAACATTGTTCTTTTATTTGTAACGGTATTATATACAACAAAAATGGTCAAAATTCGAGCCTAGCGTCTCCGAATACGCCAATACCCACAAAAAAGAATCTGTCATCTTCGTCATTGTCACCGCATCCAAATGATAAGAAATCCAAAAAGTTTGTTTCACCAAACCGATTCGCCGTTCTGACATCCAAGAAGGACAACTTAAGTAAACCCGACGACATATACGATACTTCCGATGTAATCGACGTGTCTATTATCCCCATTCAACACGACAACTCCAGGGCTCCGCCATTTTGTATCCCAGACATTAAGAACTTAGACAAAGAAGTTTTAAATCTATCATCAATTTTGTACACTAAAATTAAAGTTGAATTGCCGTACAAGATTAATTGTGGTCCACCTCAGTGTAAATATTGTCAGACCTACAGACATACCGCTAAATATTGCCATCGTCCGTCACGCTGTGTTAATATGGGGGGGGGGGGGGGAAACCACTCCATAGAAACTTGCACCAAGGAAAAAAGCAGCCCAGCCACGTGCGCCCTTTGCGCGAGTGACCATACCTCAAATTACAAAGGTTGTCCAAAATATAAAACTCTATTCAAACATCGCAAAATTACTCATTCAATTCGACGAAATCTGAATACTGTACTCACGTCTAACATTCTAAAACTATCATCTCTCCTTCCCAAAGTCTCCTACCCTTCCGTCACCGATCCTAATAATACTCCATTAACGATAACATTTTTTTTAAATTTATTGCAGATCTTTCCTCACTAATTATTATTTTAATTTATCTTATTTCACTATTATATATTTAATTTTAATCACTTTATTATAATCGATGAATTGAAATAGTTTTATTCTAGAAGCTAATAAAAAAAATATACATATTTTTTTATTTGGTGTAAAATTATTGGTGACCCCGATAAAATTTCACGTCCCTTAAGTTGCGCACCACTGGTTTAGAAAGATAATTACTTCAAAAAATATAAGGGTGACTATGAAATAAATATGTGTAAATTATGTATACTATTAAATGATGTGTACTAGTACATTATGTGTATCTACATAGTTATTATTATTTTTTTTTATGACTTCCAGCATGTTTATTATTTTCATCGTTTCTGAAAAGGGACGCGTTCTAACCATGTTCCTATATAAGAACATGTTCCTTACTAACATTGTTTTGTATAAGAAAATGAAACCAAAAAATTCAAGTAGTATAATAATTTTTTTTTTTTTAGCCTGTGAAATTAATATAATTTTGTAAATTTAACGTTATAATTAAAAATATAATATATTGTAATTTATTATATGTTGTTTTTAAATGAGAAAATTAGTGAGGCGACTTAGTCTTCATGGCTCACTTTTTATTTAATTTTCATATCCTCTTCATAAAAACATCTTGAGAACGTTTTTACTCAAACTATATTTACAAAACTAGGAACCTACTCGTATGTGTTGTATTAGTATTAAAAAATAAATCATTTTTTAAGTCAATAATATGTTTTGGACTTTAATTCATAATAAAACAATTAATATATAATTTAAAAATTATTTGAATAATATATTTAAGAAACATTTCTCAGAGATATAATTTTTCTGAGTATACTTTATTTTATACTCTAGATATAAGCCTTCTGTTATAAATTACTCTTTAACTTTTGATCTTAAACTTATTATTTTAATATTTTTACCTTCATCTTTAGTCTTAGTACGGTATGCAGTAAACAGTGCAGAAAATTTTGATTTTACTCCTTTCCCTTCTGCTAAGAATCGTACATGTAACACGTTACCCGGCGATTGTACCATTTCTGCAATTGATCCACAAAACACCTTCAACCGAGAAGCCATATCAGTACGATTTGAAAAAATTTCTACAACATTCAATCCACAATCATTGGGTTTTACTAACGCAAAATCTTTGAAGTTAAGCTGAATCTATAATTAATACAACAATCATAAATTAATAAATCATTACAAAGAGTCTATTTAAACTTGAAACTTATATAAATACCTTCCATCCAGGTTTTACTTTTATTATCCACATACAATCTAATGGAACTTGATTCGCAAGAGTTAAATTTTTCAAATCATCTACTTCTGTACTATTTATATGTCCTTGAAAACCGTCCACGAGTTTCCGGCATGGGGGAAGCTCTAATTTTTCTATGTCTAAAAATTAAATTATCAGCCATTTCAGGTATTAAAAAATATATTATACTTCCAAATTATATTTATTTAATATCATAAACTAGCGATAGGTATGTAATACCTAAATATTCTGCCGTAAGGTATTCTAAATCACATCACATTATATATATATAATGTATATATATACAGGGACGGCCCGGCCCACCGGGATACCGGGAGATTCCCGGTGGCCTGACCTATTGGGATTTATTATTGCCCTGACCGCTCAACGGCTGAATTACATTATTTTTAATTTCTTTATACTATATATTATATATTATTGTTAATATTTGTAAACTATACTACAATAGAAAAATCCCGATTCGAACACCCGTAGCCCGTAAATTGTAAATATTTAATAACTAATTACAAATATGAAATAAGTAATAACTAGAATTGCCCATTTAACATGGATATTTTATTTTGTGATGCATAAACGCATTAAGGTCTGTTTACACATAACTGTTCCGTGTCCGTTCCGTATCCGTGCCGTCCGTTCAGTATCAGTGCTTTGAATTTACAAAGTACCGTTCCGTGTCCGTTGTCCGTGCCTGTTCAGTGTCGTTAGAACCTACTGACGAGTATGTCCGTATCAGTGAAATTCCCCAAAACATTGTCTCCGACAAATCTAAAATTACGGACACGGACGGTACGGACACGGACGGTACGGACACGGAACAGTTATGTGTAAATAGACCTTTAATATTGTATATTATGTTTCGTTGGAAGGACTAGGTATTTATTATCATTAATATACGCCGTTCTGTGCTAATTTTATTTTCAATGTTTGTACAGTTGAACAACTTGAAATTTTTGTGAATTGATATTTCTTTAAGTTAAGGCACAGCATTTTGAGATTGATTTCACTTCTTTATTAACCTCAAAATGTAGGAACTTTTTCAACAATGTGCCTTTTTGACACAGAATTTGGGTATTAATTTATTTTCTTTATTAAGCTCCAAATTCTACTTTTTCAACCATGGGCCTTTTTGGCACATACATTTGAAACTGATTTCACTTATTTATTAACATTAAAATTCCATCTTTTCTCCAAATCGCTTCAACTTACGTACAGAAAGCCATTTTTACTCCTCTGAAGTATTTTTTTGAGAATTTCAATTATTTTTCCAAAGCACCTTTTACATATCTCGGGACTAGGATTATTTTGCTTAAAATAACAAAATGTGAGTGTTTTTGGAATTCTGGGGCCACTTGCGTGTTTCTGTGATTTCGTTATTTATGTATACCCAGTTGGTTTTGTTCTCCCTGATCATTATGCTGTATCTGCCAGATTTAAGATTGTTCTCATAGAAAATGCAACTGTATAGCTTATAGAAGCGATTGTGAATTTTCAGTACAGACGTTGGCAAAGCCTATATTTTGTAATTACAGAATATACTATATAATCTCCGGGGTTGCTATTATCGGAGACTTCCAACTGTAATTGAACTATCAAAACTTTGTTTGTAATTTTTGGATAGGCTTGAACATTATGAGTTGTATCCTTGTAACAATTTAAACATTCAGTCCAGGTTTTTTTAATTGAACGCTGGAAATCCATAAGCGTTTTTAACTCATGCGTTTTTTTTTTTGGATCATTTTTAATGGGTTCTCGCAAAATATTTGTTTAAGAAAATTCAAGCATAGTATTGCTTATTTACATATTATAATTATGTTTAATAAATGGTTAAATGGTTAATTGAACTTTTTTTTTCAATTTTTTAAAGAGAATACATACATCTAGGTGTAACTATCCTTTAGGCTTAGAAATTGAATTGAGATGAACAGTCACTAAAATATTGATACTGATTAAAAGTCTACTTATTATTTTTATGTCCTCTTACTTATATTAAAAGCTAAAGTCTAAAAAGTTAGGTAAATAAATAATTATAAAATTAATTTGTAATTGTGGGGTGGTGTAAAATCTCATATAACTTTTCCCTCCCAACATCCCCCCTTATATTAACACCTATGCCGTAAACATTGAAATGTGGCCTGGTGTCATACATTTTCCTGGCCTGAATTTTTCTCCCAGGCCGTCCTTGTGTATATATATATATATATATATAAATAAACTTGATATTACGTAAAACATGTATTTTATATTTTTTAATAAGATGTGGACTATTAATTATATATACTTTCACTACATTGATTTTTGAACAATTATTTACCTGGTGGAGGTTTCTTGATAAATTTGTAAACTGCGTGAAATCCTTCATATTCAATATTTTCATCCGACCGGAACCGTAACCATAAGTGTCTCCCAGATGAAATTATTCTAAAATATAAAAAAAAAACTAAAATCATAATTTCATAACATATTGAACAACTATTATTCATATAAATCGGCTATTTTGTTTTGTGAGAAAAAAAAAAAATATAAACACTAACTTTGGAGGGAATTGATTTCCGCAGTAATAATTTGCTGGAATTGAATATCCATAAGGACCATCTCGAATTTCTAAATGATCATGTTTACATCCAATACTTGGTTCAATGGTAAATGAGTCTCTAAAATCTAATTCGATTATTTCTCCAACATTAGCTGCAAAAAAGTTAATATATTTTTATTTTAGTTATTATTTCATTCCAAATAATTTATACTTATATGATTATATACCTTCTAATAGTCTGATGCATTCTGTATTGTTAGGATAAGGTTGAGGATAACCTGGTGAAAAGAATTCAAATTTTCCTTCAAATTGATGGCATGGCGAAAGAGCCATCATTGTTTCAGACGCCATGTCTTGAACAGGTATATCATAATCAATAGTAGTTGTTGGAATTGAAAAATTACCATCAATTACATCGGAATCTGAAATATTAGTTTCGAAAATAATAAACTTAGTTAATAATAATAAATTATATTAGCATTATTCTAAAATTTAATATTATTATTTACCCAATCCAAATACTCTGTTTGAAATTATTAAAAATACTGCAATACCTGAAATAATAAAAAGTTGATGTTAAATATTTTTATACATTAATAATAATACATATTATTGTCTTTTAAATTTTTTTCAGAAGGAAATATTTTTCAATAATTCAATTTGAAAAAAAAATAATTACCAACCACCCAAACAAGAAATTTGATTAATTGTTTAAAGAACTAATGCAATAGTGTATTATGAAGATTATAAGTAAAACTATAGACCAGACTAATGAGATCATAGCCAAGTATAATATCAGAGGTAAAATTTTCCCAAGAATTATATGATAATTGTAATGACATTTATCTTTTACTATAAATGTACCATTTATAATATGAAGTTCAGCGTTACAACAATAGTTGTGTTAACATTTTTTTCACGAAGCTTACTAATTTACGTATGTTTAGAAGAGCAAAAAAATATGCTTGAGTGTTTAAAATTAATATTTATTTTAATCTACGAAAATGTGACACTAAATCTGATTACCAATATTGTTTTTGATAGTAACTATGACCTCTAGACTCTGACACGAGTGAGAATATATGATTGAAGGGTTACTACTTCAAATTTCAGTTTCAGGACAAAGCCTGAATTTACACGATGTAATCTTTTGTCGTCAAAGGCAGGGTTGACCAACAGATCAATAACGATTGACTGGTCGATTGTGACATGAGTTCGAGTAGACCACAACTCCCTTTCATTTATTTTATGAACTTTTTCAAAAAACAAATAAAATATTTTTTTATATTTTATAAGATTTTATATCTATGTTCAACCCACGAATATAAAAATTAGATTAACAACGTTTAATTAAAAAGGAATATATCGTAATAAATAACTACGAAAAACAAAATAATAGATTGAGATTGAATAGCTATGTAGGTAAATTATACATAATTTAATGGATATTGCGTATGTAATAAACAATGGTTTTTATCGCGTTCGCATAAATTGATAAAATTATATTAAAATACGTGTTGTGTACGATTATAAAATTAAATGTTATTATTAAATATTCATATTTTAAATAAAAAAACAAAAAGGAAGTGTAACATGCATGTATATTAAAATATATTTTTGTTTCATAACAATATTTTTTGTTGTTGTTTTTTTTTAGTTCATCATGACCAGGGGCGTATTTAGGTAGGGATTATGGGTCTTGCTCAGAGCGACAAATTTTTAAAAATTCGAAGGGGCAGCAAATTTTTAAAAGTTTAGAAGGATGCCAATTATATATTTTGTAGGTTACTAAAATATAAAACAATGGTTCCTCACCTTTAATTTAAAACTAAATTATTCGTGACCATGAAAAAATAAAAAATTAATAATTTTAGTAATTATAATCATAATTTCTAACCAATATCAATCATTGTTCGATTTTTTTCTTACATTACAACATTCCACTCATTTAACGGTTCAAAAATGTCACCTAGCTATTCACACATTTTCATTAAATTTTTTAGCTGATGAGCAGTAGCGGCTCGTGAGTAAATATTCTGGGGAGACTTAAATTATATAACATAAATCCCATATAACAACGAACAAGAAAAACCTTTTTATTAAAAAAATTAATTATATTAATACTTCAATTAATATTTAGTTAATATTTTTAACTTAATTCAATATTAAATATGTTTATAAATTAATTCGATTTTGCAATCAAATGTTGCGATACTTCTAAAAATGTAAAAAATAATAAATATTAGATGGATATACGTATAATAATTGTTCAATAACCATGAACAAAACGTCTAGTAAAATGAATTAAACACGGGCTACAAGGTGCAGTGGCACGGCAATTACCTAACCTAACCTAACCTGTACTGAACCCAGGTTCAATAGCGTCTAAGATACGCAGCTTTTTCTCCCCGGCACCCTCCGACCAACCAGTCATGCCATTTCATATTACGATTGCAACTAACGGACTTCAGTTTCACAAAACCGACGACCGTCGTAATGAGCTG
The DNA here is from genome assembly GCA_034509805.1 of Sipha maydis. Lineage (NCBI taxonomy): Eukaryota > Metazoa > Arthropoda > Insecta > Hemiptera > Aphididae > Sipha > Sipha maydis. Next base: position 123,909 of record JASXSY010000076.1, on the reverse strand, counting down.
TAATGACCCGCAGAATTACTAAAATAGTGTATCTATCGAGATAACTATTAATAGGTTTTCTATTTTGTGACTTTCAACTTATAATAATAAACAATGAAAACGGTATATTTTAAATAAAAATATTTCTATACATTATTATTTTTAATGAATTATATTATTTACAAGTGGCCAATTTATTTTTAAGGGGAGACGCAGTTTCAAAGTCTCTCCTGACGAGCCGCCCCTACTGATGAGTACTTTTTTTTGCTAGAAAAATATGTTGTGTACACGCAAAGATATGACACGAGAATATTTGTTTTTCCAAATAACCCAATTAAACTCCCAAGCATAGTTGGTCCACCAGCAGAACATATTCTAATGCAGTCAGTGCAAATTAGTCCATTTTTGAGAAAAAAGTTACTGACTTTTTAAAAATATCTAAGGCAGTTGTAATTATAGAAAGTGGTTCACAAAATAAAAATGCTTCAAAATAAACGTCAGAACTACTATAATGCATAGATACCATTAGTTGGACGTTATTTTGAAATTTACTCAGAATTTAAAACTTTTTTGCTGAAATCACTTGATGATTAGCTGCTTTAAAATAATTTCCGATATAAGATCTATTCTTTGTTCAATAGTATTATCCAAAAGCAGAATAAATTATAACTTATTAGCTACATCATCTCCACGGAGGTTCTAATTGAAATAGTTGTTGATTTTATAAATTAATTTCTAATGATATACTACACATGCACATCAAATAATGTCTTGGTATTTTTTAATGAAGAAACTAAGCGTATTAGACGGTCAAGCCGCATTTATTTTATTTTGACGTTCTTTTCAAATACATAATGGTTTATCAACCAATATGGGATAAAGAGTGTTAATATATCTTTTGAGGTTATTAATTTTCATTGAATCGCTTGATAGAACTTGCAAAGAGCACACAAATTGAGGACGCACTTAACCCAAACAATCTATGGTATCCGTTAACCAAATTTCTAAAATTTATGCAGAACGTTCTTTTTCAACAATAAAAAGAATAAAAAACTATTAACAGTCTACAATGACACAAGTCCATTGTTTAGTCTTAGTGACATTATCAATTAAAACTGAAATATCCACTTCATTGGGCTTTAAAAATAATTATTAATGATTTAGATACTTTTAAATTAAACAAAAAAAATTTTAAAATTTTTAGTTTATTACTTTTTTTTTTTAATATTAATTTAAGTTTCGTGTATTATAATTGAATATATGAAAAATATCTTTAATATAATGTATTCATTATGTACTATGATTTATATTATACAGTAATAGTTAATAGAAGTCATTATAACAGTAAATTGGGGGAGCAGCAAAATATGTGTTTTCTCTATCCTGAAAATTATAAATACGCCACTATAATCATAGGTACAAATAAGGGGGGGACTAGGGGGCTTAGCCCCCTAAGAATTTCTATAGCCCCCCAAAAACAAATGATTTTACTACATGATAGTATCCAATTTCCATTTCCAAATGGCCACATCTATTGACAAATTGTTTAAAATGGATTTCGAAGGAAGTCATTTTATTATTGACCATTATAAGGTAATTTATTGAAAATATAATAACATATAATAATTTTAAAATTTAGTTGTATAAAGTATATTTTTTATTTTTTTGTTTTATTTAGGATGTTTTTAAATTCAATACAGAAAACTTAAAATGTGAAATATAATAAAAGAAAACACAGAATTTGAATATATCAAGGAACACCTAAGTAAACAAGTTTTTCTTAACTTGTTTAAAGTTGTTCAAATAGCAATTACATTGCCTATAAGTTCAGCCACTTCTGAGAAGTCATTTTCCACAATGCGAAGAATAAACACCTACTTAAGATCTTCTATGTCCCAAAACCGGTTTAGCAATTTAAGCATACTTAATATTGAAAAAGATAATGTTGACGTGGAAGAGATTCTAAATACTTTTAGTAAAACCGAAAGGAGAATTAAATTATTGTAATGAGGCTTAGTATAAGAATAATAAAAAAAATTGATGTCAAAAAATACCAATGTGTTAATATAATATTAGATGATTATGTGAATTTTAATTTAAATGGTATATAATATACCATATTAAATAATAAAGATATTTGTTATTCATGTTGCTGCAGCAAGGTAAATTTTTTTAGTGGTTTTGTAATAATTTAAAAGCATCATAAGAGTATTCAGTATCCTGAACTGAGCTACGGCTTCAGCCCCCCCAGATTTCAAACACTATTTGCGCCTATGACGCCACTGATCGTGACAAACTCAAAATTCAACCAAAAATCTATAAAAGTTCGAGTAGAATTGAGTAGATCTCACAAGCTTATAAATACGAGTGAGAGAGACGGATCACACGGTATCTCATATGTAGAATTTGATGATATTTAATTTAAATGAAGGCGTATTATATGACAGATACTCAAGATATTTCAAGATTCTATAATACTAAAAATATTGAAACTCATTTTGTTTTATGAATGTAGGAAATATAATTAGTATTGTGATTGAATATTTATGCTATAATATATCAAACAAAAAAATATATAAAATTCAACGTTTTATCTGAGAAATTACTTCTATACTGCACATAATGTGAAAAAAGTAAAAGATTGAATTAACTAAAGAAGATATATTATTATTAATTTAATTTCGACTAAAATCAAAATTATATCTTAATGTAACTTATATAATCAATTTTGAAGTTGTTGGATGAGATTCCTTCTATAGTTGATTAGATTATATCCAGTCAAAGCCGACGAGAACTTTTGAGAGCCCCGAGGCTGACTGATTCCAAACTTCTCTCAATTTACACTTATTTGGTCAAGATATAAATATTACTTCTACATACTAGTACATACTTTAGTACAATATAAATATTCAAATTTGTTGATATGAGAACATCAAAAACATAGTATTTGGTTTTGTTAAAATATTCTATTTATTGATAACAATATTAGAGTAGATAAAAGTAGTAGAGTAGGTAAGTTGATAAAACCGGATAAATGTATGTTTTTAGCCAGTTATTGTTCAGTCGCCAATACTCTTAACCTTGAAAGTCAGTCTTGATACATAGTTGTACGTAAAACATTTTTTACTCTTTTTATTACCGAGAAAAAATGTTCAGCACTTGCTACCGTAGCAGAAATTGTCATAAATATTCGAAGACCCACAGTAAGATTAGGAATTCATTTTCCAGGTTTAAAATATTGATGACATTAAGACGATCCCTAGATGAGAGCGTTTCTTTTAATTTTGTACTATAGTGTTGCGTGCCGGTATGTGAGTACCGGACAGTGCAACGAGAGAAGAGTCCTCAAGTGACAGTTGCTCAATCAATGTTAGATAATTTAAATAATATGAAATAATGAACTCTAGACTTTATTAAATATAACTTTATTAAAATAATTCTAAGTCCAATATTTAATTCACATATAAAATTATTCTAAGTCCAAAATAATTATAAAATAAAGTAGCGTGAAGGTGCATACATAACAAGACTAAAAACACATCTGAAAATGGGTCTGTTCCCGAGTTCCTTATATACCCCGATCTTGTGAGAATCTCTCATTCCTAATCTCGATTATGTCTATCACAGGATGTGGTTAGTAGTGCCTTTTCCCGTGTGAATCATCGGATGTGTGATTTCACATATAGAGTTTTATCCCTATCGTACATATACATATACACATATATATATATATATTGTATATGTCTTATTGACCACACTGTCTTATCGTAATGTTCATTACGATCCCACGCACATTTTGACTAGTCACGCTTATCCATCTTCTATATATTTTGACTAATGTGCCTATCTATCTGTTGTGCCCAATGGTCACATCTTTTACATGTTCCCACGCATTTCCGATCACTCATAATTTGTATTTGTCTATCTATCTGTTGTACCCTATGGTTACATCTTTTATATGTTCCCACGCATTTTCGATTACTCATAATTTGTATTTGTCTTTTAATGTTTTATCTAACCAAGGTCTATGAGATTATATTCACATATGTCCCCAACATCGTGATATTTATGTATATTATATTATTACATTAGTTATGTATGCCCGTAACAATAGGCTGAAATGACGGGTGCTCTTGGAGCTATGGGTTCCGAGACTCTAACCCTTTCTGACCCTCCCCTAGCCGGGGCTGTATCCAGTTGTTGGATAACATGTGTAGTTATAACTTCTAATTTGCTAATAAACTGAACTATAGAAAATTATAAATAAATTAAATAATGTTTACTATTCAATTTCAACTAACTACATTTTTTGATCATAAATGAACAGTGGCGTAGCTAGAAAAATATTTTGCGGGAGGCCCCCCTCGGGGGTTTAAATTATTCCTACATAAGTACCAAATTCTTAATTTTAACAAGTCAATTAAATATAAGTGAAAATAAAAAATATATTATTATCCAGTTTATTGAAATTGCGAAAAATGTGTAATGATGGTATAATATAAAATGATACCTTAAAATTGTATATTTTACAAAAGAAGAGAAATATTTCGGAGCGGGTTATAACCCGTTAACCCTTCCTTGCTATGCCACTGTTAGTTTTTATATGTAATATTGTTTGTAATGTATAATATAGGATAATGAAAAAATCGTTATTTCTTATCATAATGCATGTCTGATTTTACTTCAAATATAAAAGTACAAGTTAGAAGTTGTTATTAGTCATTACACTTTAAATTAAAAAAAAAAAAAACAACAGAATATAAATAAATAATATCATATTTATGAGTTATTAAAAGCTTAAATTATATAAATATAGCTTGCAAAATACTGAATATTAACAGATATCACAGACCCACAACAAATAAATTATAAATAAATACTATTAAAATACAAATATGATTTATTGAAAATTATAAATTACATATATTTAACAATATAAATATAAATTAAATATGAAAATTAATGTTCTTATCTGAAGTATGACTGTAATGCATATATGATATTTATGACTTAATTCAATGTACAAATTTATCATAAGATAAAAAAAAAATCTAAAAAAGTGCATATTTTTAGAATAATACTTTATACAAGAATTTTTAATTTTATATTATATATTTTATTTTTATAATATTTAGAAATATTTTATAATAATTCGTTGTTTTTATAAAATGTTCTCCACGAAAAATTGCATTTTTAAATAAATAGTTTAAATTTAATAATGAAATATTTGTTTTCATTTTAGATACTGAACGGAGTGATGGAATCTATTGGTTTTACAATGATATGTGTTTTTTTTTTTTTATTTATTTTTTTTTTTTTGTGTCTGACGACACCTTTTTTGACAGTAAAAATGCTTCAATTTGCTTAAGCAGCAACTTTTCTGAAAGGAAAGTGAATGTAGATGGTACTTTGGCTAGTCAAAAATCCAACTTTTTAATACTTTTTAAAAAAATCGAAAAAAACGAAAAAAAAATTACGAAAAAACAGGAAATTTTACGCAAAATCACGTTTTTACAAATTACATTTTTTTTAAATGCTCTAACTCAAAAACCAAAAATCGCAACAACTTGAAATATTCACCAAATCTTTATATTGGCGTTTTCTATACATGGTTAAGTTTTCAAAGTATTTTGACTTATTTATAGACAATTTAAATTTTCGATTTTTGTAAAATTTTTTTTTTAAACATCTATCAAATTTAATTGGCAGACCGAAAACTCTTGAAAATTTAATACAAAGTTTATAATAAGTTAAACTTATCGTTACTAAAAAATTTTGGAGATGTTGAAATTATTTAATTTATCAATTACATAAATCCATTGTTAATTATAAAAGTCGCAATCAAGTATCAACGTCAACGTCGTCAACATGTGTAATGACCAACATACATTATACATATCACATATATAAATATTAAAATTGATACTATATGTTAATATAAGGTATTATAATAACTACATGCATTATTTTAAAATAATTTAACTATGTTGCTGTATGCAAATGCCAACCCATCCTAATTGAAAAATATATTTATCGTTTCAAAATAAAATATACTTTTTACAATATTTATAAATAACAATGTATTATATCCTAGACAAACATATTAACTCCGTTCAGAATCGTTATTCGTATACAATGATATCTATCATTGCATTCAAATTTAACAAATCCATTGTAATAATGACCTCTCCTATAAACGAGGTCCACTCTACCCCCAACTGTACAGCAGAGCGAAGCCCATTCGATTCTTTTTTTTCATTAATACATTAAATTGAATACATACAATTTTGCTATGAAACTCATTACTTATTATAAATTATAATAATAGTAAAAATAATTTTAATTTTAATATTATTATAATTTATAATAAGTAATGAGTTTCATAGCAAAATTGTTATTATTACTCGTATAAATAATAAGTATATGAAATATATATTTTGTATAAACAATAAAATATTTTTTAAATAATAATACATTTAAAAAGTACATAATTTTTATACTAATCCAAACAAAAATATAATATACATAATATTCACTTACTATGGTTTTAACAATAAAAATAAGGAATCTTTAATGGATTATATACATAATTTGAAAACTACAAATTATTTCATTTAAATGAAAAAATATTAAAGTTCAGTTATTAATAAACCTATAATATGTTAAAAGCAATAGAATTGTAGTTTTAAAGAACAAAATGTCTAAATGATTTATTATTAAGTAACAAAGGAAAAACTTTCATTACTTACCAAAAATAAAAAAACTAAATGTGAAATAAAATTATTTGATACAAACATTAAATAGTGAAAACATGACATGCAATAAAAGGGCGTTGTCTTTATTTTTACATATTTAATGGATATCTCCCTTGTATAGTATGCTCTAAATAATTTTAACATTTTAATATTACAGATAAAAATAAAAAAACAAGTAGGTAAGTATAAAAAGTATTTCAAAGCTAAAACATAAAATACGACTGATTAACAATCACCAGTAACCAATAAAATATAATTGTATTTGGTTTATTTTTAAGAAGAAACTTAAAATCGACAACTATTATATTCTTTTTTGTTTATTGTGTTACTTATTTTTGATAAATCAAAAATTATCATCAAATTAATTATTAATTATCTAAATATATCATAAGTATGCATTGAAACATTTATAAATTAAATCAGAAAACTGTAATTATTGATCTAAAGAGTTTTTTTATGATTAAATTTCCCTAAATTGTATAAAATACATTTTTATAGTTTTGTATTTTCGGATAAAATTTGACAAATAGCATTTGTTACTGTAGTAATTAGCATATATTGGTTAAAAGTTGAAACGAATTTGGCACGTGTTCCTCGTATAATATATATATATATATATATAAAAATTTTTTACTTATTAGTCATCAATTGTCGTATAAAGCTGAAAAAAATATTTAACCTACGATTTAACGTTTCTCAACTATAACTTATAAAAATAAATATTAATTAATATTATAAGGATATTTTTTAATTTATTTATTATAGTTGAATAACTTAAAAACAGATATTTTTTTAACTAAATCAAGGAATTATTGCCTTGTTACTAATTTAAAATATTGAATTATTTAAATATTTTAACTATCCTATTTTTTAAATTTAATCATATAAGTATTATGGACTATAGTATACTTAACACAAATAAGTTATATTTTTGTTCAAAGTCAATTATGTTTTAAAAATTTTTTTGCAAATAGAGAAATTAATTAATTTTATTTTTCTCCTTCTATCATACTATTTGGTGGTATAAATCTGCATTTAATGTCATATATTAAAATATAATATTTAATATATATTTCACATTGACCTTCATTTTATATATTATTTCGAATACATAGTAAGTAGGTACTACGTGAAAACAAAAATGTACACATATAATACAATACACCATCCTATATATGTATAATTAACAATAATAGCAATTAAACAATCTGTTGTAATTAAATGGTCTCGAATAAAATAAAAAATGTTATTTTATTATCATCAGACTAAAATAGCAATTATATTTTTAAACACATAAAATCAGCCACATTGTACTAATTGCCAAACGAGATTAAAAAATAAACACAACCAAAATGTTGGTAGAAATACTATTAAATATCTTGAATTACATTGTTTCATTTTACTGCTTGAGTCAATAAAAATGATAAAACAAAAATGGTATTTTATGATATTTAGTTGTCTGGAATTACAAAATGCATTATTTTAAATTCCTTTATTGTTTTAATGTTCGAACTGATTTATTAAATAATCCATCAAGAAAAAAATCCAATGATGTATGAAAAATATTTTTTATGAAGAATATGTGATGTGTATTTATGTGAAATGTATTATGTTATTTTATGCAGTTAGTTAAAAATTGTATAATATTTTATTTTATTACTTTTTCTGACTATTACTAAAGCATAAGATAAATTAATTAATATTATATATTTTACCATAAAATAAATTATAATTCATTGGTTTTACACCAATAAATAATTTAATATTTATATTTATATTAAATATATAAAAATTAAAAAAACCAAAATTATTATTTTATTATATATTTATAATTTATTAAAAAACCAAGCCTTAAAGAAACGTAAATTATAGTTTTTAAATTGTATTTCGAATAAATAACAGTGACATGGTGATAAGTTTTTTCAACCTTTTTGAGATTGATACCTTCAAAATATTTGTATATTGGGATAATCATCTCCATAGTTTTAATAGTATCTTATAGTACTATATTAAATAATTGATTCAACCAATTTTTAAAATTTTTATTGATTATAGAAGAATGAATATTTTTAAATACATTTTTAAGTGCAGGCTTATTTTAAGTTGACAAAATGAATATATAACATTCTTCTGTGGGTGTTAGGTAGATTTTCAATCGTTGGCGCGTGCTCAAAAAATTGTTCCCAGCGTTATGCGTTATGGGATGAGTTTATGTTTTATGTTCAAGAATAAAATCGATAATTTTATAAAGTTTAATGTAAACAATTACAATAATAACTAGCCAAGTGTTAAGACATTAAAAATAAACAATAATATTATTATACATTTTATATATAGAAAAAAGTTAAACCAATACAATTTACATATCTTAAATATCATTTAGAAATTACATCAGAATTCTCATGCAATAAATAATTTATAAACTAATACTTAGGATTATTAAAAGGTATCAAAATGTATTATGTAGAAATTTCTTAATTATTTGCTAAGGAAATATCTTTTTAAAGCTATAGAGAAATTCTAAAAATAAATATTTGTGTATATATCAAATACATCATAAATGTTTCTATGTATATATCTTAATTAAATGTTATTAAGAAGATTTAGTAAATAAAATTACATTTTAATAAATTATAACTTTTTTAATTAGTTCTGTTGTTACATTAGAATTTTTTATAATATATAATGATGCATTCAATTTTTAATCAATTTCATTATAATTTTAAATTATAGTAAGCAAAAAATACTTAAAAATGCTGAGCTCTCAACTTAGTGTTAACAAAGGCATCCATCGCATCGATGTTTGATTTTAACACTTAAGTGTTAACAGAAAATATATATGTTAACAAATTATATTAACAAAGTAAAACATTCTAAGTTATACTTGGAATCTAAATTTTTTATTAACTTTTTACACTATATAAATTTAAGAATTAAAACATATTAATTAATAATTTATCATAATGCATTATTATTTTTTAAGATTTTATAGATTTAAAAAAAAACATGCAAATACAATGTTAATGCATGAATTATATTAAAATATATATTATATTTTATAGATGAAATTTAATTATTAAATTGATGTTCATTAAAAAAATTGTTCGTTGTTCATTAATAATGGTCTTAGTCATAATGACACGAAGCAAATAGTTTAAAAGCATATTTATTTATTTTTATAAATTATTACAAATTGTAGTTATAATAATTTCTGTATGTTCAGCTACATTCGAATAGTCGTTTTCGTCAATGCAACGTGTTAAAAATTGGCTAAGAACCAATGAGCGTTATGAAAGTGATTAGCCGGTAATTTTTCATAAGTAAATATCGAACGAAATACAACAACATAACAAATTGAAATGCAATATCAATTATAATAAAAAATTCAATATTTTACTAGATAGAAATACTCATATAAACAAAAACTACTATAAAAAAAATGTATAAAATAAGCACTGAAGTAGAATATTGAACTCGGAATTATATTACATAATTATTATCAACTGGTGATGTTCTCAATAAACTTTTTAATAATTAGATTAGTTTAGTAAAAAATGTATAACTTCATGTGTGGTATGAAAAATAATATTTTTTCAATTTTTAATTATTTTCGAACAAACCATTTATGTCGAACCCTGAATTTTCTATAACAATATTACGAGGCCGACTGTAATTTTGACAGAGTCTATAATATATAGTGAATCATTATGTACTCTAGACATAACGAATATGTTCTTAGGTCGTAATAAAAACAAATTGAAAATTTACTGTGGTAAAACATCCACGTGGATCTATGACCCCTAAATATTTAATAAATACAACTCAGGCATTATTCCAAAGATCAACATTTGGAACAAGCACATTTATAAAAAATGAATGTAAAATTTTAATATTTTGTAAATAAAATGTAATTTTTGTAAATTTGGAATCCTTCAAAACCAGAGACCCCCGGCCTGAGCAGAACAATATTTTGAATGTTAGGAGGTTAGTAAAAAATAATAATACGAATATTTCAATTAGGTACATGAAGCAGGATTTTAAAGCTCTAATAAATATTGTACGTAGGTATATATAACTATATAAATGGCGGATTTATGGAGGGTGACGTGGCAGTCGACAACCCCTTGGGGTTTTTCTTTTTATAACAAATATATATTGATATAAGTATACCGGTTAATTATATATAGGTTAATATTTACATATTTTTACTAGATAACACCTTGAAATTTCCTAGTAAGTATCATATTTTTGTATATTTTTATAAATAATAGTATAATATATTGGCTTCTCCAATGATATAATTATCATGAACTTTTTTACGAAAATTTCAATATCGATATTCTAAATTCTAACTATATCGTGCGATATATCAATAATCGAATACACTTTTCACTTTTGTATATTATAATAATATCATATTGTCAATTGATATTTTTCTATTTATTTCGCAATCAGGTTAAAAATAACAAATGATAACGGAAAAATAATTTGATCAGTGACATAATGAAGTAATTTGTAGTGTTTGTACTGAATAGCGTTAACATTTTTAATCGTAATGGTTTTATTTATTACTTTAATTTCGTTGAAAATCGTTATTAGTTTTTTGTTATTTAGGTATATAATAATTAATAGTTATTAATTATGGTTAGTTATAATCCTATACAAATAACTATTGCCCGAGTGATGTAAGGATATCAGTGAATCGGAATATAGATATTGATTCTTACATTTTTTTTTTTTTTTTAAATTGTGATTAAGCGTTGTGGAAAATCAAATGATATCGATATTCAAAAATATAGAAGTTAGAGAAGTCCAATAATACATAATATAATAATAGTAGTAATATTCCTATTCGTCCCTTACACAATCTTCAGATTGACCCCATAGTTTGATAGTGCAATGTAACATTGAACTCAGCTAATTCGTGCTCCTAAAAATTAAATTAGGAAAGATCACGCAATTTTTTTACATAAAAAAAATGTGTCAAGACCATGTGTTTTCTTCGCGGACCGCTTGACAAAGATCATGATATCGCGACAACGCGAACATTACATATTGTGTCAGCAAACGCAGTTTAAATAATAATATTCTGGTACGAGTATATTGGACAGCCTCAGTGGATGAGGATAGTACGTAATTGAGTCTATTATGATTATTAAATAATACCAAGCCAAAGGCGACTAAATTTAGACATCAGTCAATAAGGTATTCACGCGACGGACCATCGAAGAATGCGGTGGTGTTGTTCAACGGGAAAGAAAAGCGCGTGCGTTGGGGTGCGCGAGAAAAACGATTTCTAAGAAAACGGTCTCGATGACGAATGACCCTCTTACGACCGCCGCGGGTGCACATCGGCCGGGCCCGACCGGCGCCCGAACAATGTGAAAATCTCGTTTTCCCCTAGGTTCCTTTATTATTTATTTATTATTATTTGTTTTTTTGGCAATCATATTTGGCATTGATTTATTTATATACGGTTCCATTCCGTTTTACTTACACAGCGCCGGACTACGTTGTCCCTCGACCGCCAGCAGCGACATAATTCCGAACCCACAGCGCCGAAACCGATGACATTTAACGCCTTTCTTCCTGCCGCACGACACTGCACATTAACGTGTCGTCACCAATGCAGCGGCGATCGCATCGAACGAGGCAGCCGTACCGGTACGGTACCGGTGCATTCTACTCGCCGGTGATGTGCACTGCAGTCGTTGCCGGTCACGGTGCTGCCAATTGTGTATCGTGTACCGTATGCACACCGTATGCACGACGGTTGAAATAACAACCAACGATCAAACTGGGATCGTCGCTCGTGTCAATACAGACCACGGGAGCGGTCCCTCGCGCTGTGGCGGCTGCGGTGGTCGGTGCTGATGACGGGCAGCACCAGTAGTAGTTGTATCGGCGGCAGCAGTGGTGTTACGTATTCGCGAACCATCGGTAACGGACCATGCGACACACGGCAGCAGTAGTCGCGCGCGCGCGCGGAACCACTGCTGCGGCACTCCACTGCGGGCACCACCGACCGGGGCCCTAGGCGTACGCGAGCACGGCGAACGAAAAACGACGGCGAACACGGTATGCAATAACAGTTGGCGGCAGCTCGTCGATAGTTGTTCCTTCTACGTCGGTGGTCAATGTTCCTGCGTCAGCGCAGTTGATTACTAGCTGTTACTATTGTCCCGCGCGGTTACGACGCGTAACGAGCGAATCCGCCGCGGGGATACGATGCACTGCACGACGATGACGATCGGCGCGACCCGCAGGACCGCGACAACAGTGTTACGTCGCCGTAACGGTTGTGTGTACAGTTGTAGCAGTTGTGGTAGTTGTGCCCGTAGTGGACGTAGCAGTATCATGTACTATAGTAGTAGTGACATGACTCGGAGTCAAACGCCGCGCGTTAATAATAACAACTGGGCCGCCGTTGTCGTTGTATTACGGAAGGTATTCGCGCGCGCCAGAAAGCCAGCAGGCAAGCAGCGGCCACGGCGTCGACGTCGGGACGCCTCTATTTATATAAACGAGCGGCTTCGGCGGCGGCGGCGGCGGCGGCGGCGGCGGCAGCGACAGCGACAGCGACGGCAACGGTATATGAACACACACGCGCGCACCACACACACTGAACGCGCGGGTGCCGTCGTTCGCGTCGTCGTCGTTGTGCGCCTACGCCGCCACCGCCGCCGGACGCTCGCGACGGCGGCGGTCGCGCTCCGGAGTCTGCGCGCGCGTCCTAGAGATGAGCCGTGGCCGCCACCGCCGCCGCCGTCGCCGTGCGTGCTACTAGCGTATATGGGTCAAGAGCCGCGGCGCGCGTTTCGCTCGTTCCAATTAGCTACTGTGTACCGGTGCTACGGACGCAAGTGCTGTGCGCGTACCGTCGTAGCTCGCGCGACGACTATCCGAGTGGGGTACGCGCACCCGCGCGCGATGACACCTAGCACACCCACCCCTATGCACGCACGAGTGCTGCGCTCACCGTTGTCCTCGACGGTAATGATAATGATAATAATAAATGTGCGGATCGCGGCCGTCGATCAGATGCTGCGGAGACGCGTTACGATTATATCTGGCGAGCGCGCGGGCGCACGGACCAACGGTATTGTGGAGGGCAGGGTGGAGGAAAAAAAAGAAAACGAAAACTCCTTAGGCGGTCGCCAAAAACGATTATTGCACGAATGCTCTGCCCGTGGTGCGCCACCGTAGAGCCGCGATGCCGGTTATTGTACCGTCGACGTTCGCCGTGCATCACTTTTCCATTCCGTTATTTATCATTGTTATCATTGTCGTTATTACCGCCGCACCAATGTCATTATCGCGTGTGTGCCACCGTTTACGTACATCATAAAAATGATATTTATGTTAATAATATTACATTTATTTATTTATTTTTTTTTTTTCTCATATCATTTCTCGTTCGCCCGCGCCAACTCGACTTTGCAGCGCGACCTCGCAATAGAAAAACCACATTTCTGCGAACAAAGTGTACACGTTTCGCGTCGTATACGGATCCGTGATTAAACTCGAGCGCCCGTAATCGATGTGCAGATCTGTAGACCATGATTACATGCACCATAGGCGGGTCGTGCCTATTATGCACAGGCACGACCTGCATAATTTGACTTTAATTGTTGTACCAATTGTTGCTAGTTGAAATTTATGATTCGAACGAAACGTCGCGTGGAATTATAAAAGAAATTAAGAAAATTATTTTATTCGTATTTTAAGATAATAATGATTTTTTTCATCATTTTGTGATCGTATTTCTCTCTCAATTTGGTAACCCAGTATCTTATTTGTATATTTATCTTGTGCACGACCTGTTAAAAAGGCCTATGACGTGCGCCTATATAAAATTTTGTCCGGCTGAAATGGCTTAATTAGTAATCCGTTGACACCGGTCACGTAGATATTGCATTACGAATACACTCAAAAACTGCGTAGACAAGTATTTCACTAAGTGGGCATTTAAAACGACAAAGTTAAACTTAATCAACCGATGTCATAAAGTTTATTAGATATAGATGAAGGAAAATGTACAAAGCACACTCTAAAAAAAAAATAACGGACTCTTAGAATCAATCAGACTTAATCAATATTAAGAGTTATTAAATATCGAACTTTGAACTTTTAGGAAAATGAAAATCTAGTTTTCAATGAATGTCGTATTTATATTTGTACAACAATATATGTTAAAAGAGGAAGTGTTAGAAACGAGACTATATTATAGTGAATACACAATAGGTATAGTATATGAATATATTATAATGCCGGTATTAAATAATATCGTCTCGGTAAAACGTAAAGAACACGAAAACCATATTATTTTGGTTCTAAATTTATTTTACTTTGCTAAAAAAATCGGAAATTTATTAGTATAGATATTATTATTGAGAAGGTAACCACGAAAAATATAATTAACTACAAAAGTGTGTGTGTGTGTCAAGAAAAATTTGCCAAATACAGAATAATCATCCTGCTTGTTAGAAATAACCGATTAGTTTTGGTATTCATTATTGTTGATACGTTTATTGTGTTTTAATACTATTCTATCGATCACAAACACTAAAGAACTTCGGTAACTACCGAGACTTCCTAAATATTTAATGCAACTACACTTTATTTTAATAAAAGAAAAAAATTAATTTTAATTTTAATTTTAAACTAATTCGATATTTTATTTTGTTTCTTTGATATTAAGGTTTTGTGAATGAATATTACGAGTTTAAATAAACTTTGAATTATATAAATACATTTAACTTTAAAAATTCGTTGTAAAGAAAAAAACACTCTGCTACCACGTTAAAATACTGGAGACCTAAAGAATTTCAAGTATCCCGATTTCGGTTGTTCTTGAAATTGTATTTTAAGACCCGAGAATAAGACGAGTCTTGTTAAACGTCTAAACGTATGTAAGTGTATATTTAGTCATCTAAATTTTCATATATAGTATAGAAAAATAACTTTTGAATTCTTCATGTCCATAAAATTTCAAAATAGTTATTTTCTAAATTAAAATGTAATTAAAGATTATCGCTACTAAAAATTAAATAAATTGTTTCATAATTATTGAAATTAAAGTATTGCAGAAATTGCAACTATAAATTTTTAAAATAAGAAAAGCGTAACAAGTTCAGGTATGGCTAACGGTCAATAGCTACTGAAATAAATTAGTATAAAAAGTTTACAATAACCTAATTGTATACGTTTCTGTTTAAGCTTATGCAATAACTCTGAAACCAATTACTGGATTTTCAAATGCAATGTTTCGGTTAAAGGAAGCAAATACAAATTTGATATTACGTTTTTCATATGGGTCTCTATTTAATTATATTACAGAAAACAATTGATAAAAATCTAAAAATTTAAGGAGATAATTCCTTCGGGAAAATATACTGAATATATTATTATATATACAAATAATATAATGCTATAATTATTATATACTCGGTATTATTTAGTTGGATGGTAAAATAATTTTTCACGATTTAATATATATACTATAGTGTTAGTTGTTCATGCATTTTGTACATAACCAACTGCCCAAAAATGTTCTTTCTCAAAATTTAAAAAAGAGTTCATCATTTTTTTAATGTTTTATGCGTTCTAAAAATAATCTAGGAACGACATTTATTGGTGTTGTAATTACGGAACAGCATATTATGTGCTACAAGATATATGAATTGTTTATTATCAATGCAGACACGAATAATATTACTATAGAATAACTTGTTGAGGATGACTCTCCAGTCACATTATTTAATAAGCACTTATACATGCCAAGATTTGTTTTTCTTGTAGAATTGACTTTTGGGCTATACAACTATTAACCCGTCGACGTTTAAGTTTATTAAATTGACCATCTATATGCTACTACCTATTATCAGAATAATGTATATTTCCTATCAAACTAGGAAGTAAATAGAAAATTTAAAATTTATTTAAATGGTTTAATATTTAAACTATTTGATAAAATACTTAAAAAACAATAAACGTACTCGTGTAAAAGAAAATAAATCAAGTAACTTATTAAAATAGCATCAATAGCAGATTTTATAAACGGCATTAAATATAAATGAATGTATACTTTTTTATAACTAATATATTTACAAAAAAGCACAATTAATAGGAAAAAAAGATAAAAGTTTTTGAACCAAACCATGTAAAATAAAATATAATTAGCCCTTTTCTTATTTTTAATCTATACACATTGACATGGTTACTAATAATAATAAAGTAGCTTTGTATTTCTATGAAATAATTTTTGAGGTGAGTTTTCATATAATTTAAAGAAATCTGGCTTCTACCCAACATGATGACCTACACTTTATCGGTAATGTATAACGTAGAGATTGATAAGTAAAAGGCTTCAATCCAAGGCCGTAGCCAGAGGAGGGGGGGGGTTCAGAGTTCAGACCCCCCCGAAATTTTTTTTGACACTGAAGAAGTTATCAAAAGATTTTCAAATACTTCAAGGAGAATTAAATTAATATAGTTATATTGTAGTACGTTTTATAAATTTTTTTATTTTTTTGATATATGTATTGTATATAGTTAACTTATATACTAAAGTGTAATGAATTATAATTATTAATGTAAAAATATAAGATAATGTAGATACCTACCGAATTTTTTTAAAAAAATGCCATGTTCTTAATTTAAATAATATTTTTTTTATAATTACATATTTTATTACATAATATAACATTTATACTCTAACCCCCCCCCCCTCCCCCGAAATATTTTTCTGGCTACGGACTTGCTTCAATCGATGCTCCAAGCATTATCCAGACCATTGACTTTATTTGATTTTGAAATTATTTTTCTTCATTTTAATTTCCTTTGTCTTATTTTTTTTTATTAAATAATTGTCTTAATCAATATTTATTAATAAATATTATAAAGGTGACTCTCGATTTTTTTATTTCATTTATAGCTATTATGTAGAATCTAATCTTATGTATGTGTTTATTTGTACGTCTGAAATGTTCTAACAATGTTTTTAATTTTGAGACGTGATTTATAATATACCTTACGTATTTCTTTTTTAATTATCCCGTTTTATTATTTTTGTTGGTTATTTTGTTTTGTTTGAGTATTTAATAGACTTTTAATTTAAAAAGCTGATATAATTTATAATAGATTGATTTGATATTATAAAATTTAATTGTACGATACAGGTTAATATTTAATTAAAAATATATTTTATTTTAATAGTTCATACATTTTATTTCGTATAATAGCAATACGAATGTTAAAATTTATTTCTGTAGACAAACACTAGTACTGAAAATATTGGTTAAATCATTTTTAATCGATTATTAAAATTAATATTTATTATTGGACCAATTCTACACAACATTTTCTACTAAACCGGGTATGATTAATTCAGTTTCACTAATATAGGCCAATATATTTTATACATATGGTTCTGTCATGGCCAACACCAACTAAGGTAGGACGCTTAGTCAACTTTTATCGATCACGGAAATTAAACCATCATACATAACAATCATACCTAGTCGACCAAACCATAAGAAAGTAAACTGTGTGAATGATTATTATTTTTAACTAAACATAATAAAATCCAATGATGTACCTACTTAGTTTAAAATATTTAAACGGTTTATACCTACCTTTATTGTTTAATTGAGTAGTTTTAAAAATTTCGTTCAACTTACAACGAAATAATTTTCCAAGGAATTTCATTTACAAATATACAAGTTTAAACTTAGTTAATAGATGAAACTTAAACTAATTGTTGCGATACTATAATTTAACACTTTTAAACTATTTATATTCATTATGTTGAGCGCGAATAAATTCAGTAAGTATAGACACAAGGTGAAAAATTTCAACCAGCAATTCAAGACTTTAACATAAAATATAATACTTAAATCTCCTTCTAAAATTATTATTACTACAATTCACGAAAATTTTAATAAATATTCTTATGGCATTTATTTATTATTTTTAATTAATCAGAAACTAAAAAAATATTAAATATACATTAATATAACCACATATTTTGATAAAAAAATTCAAAGTATTGTTAAAATAAATAGATCTAGTGCGGTAGCGTGAATGAGAAACGTTATAATTAGTGATAGGCATAATCGAGTAACATCTGTACCTCAGAATCAAACCAACGTAAGTCACACTATCCTAATTTTTCATGAGAGCAAAAAAACTAAAAGTAATAGAATGTTGCCTGCCTACAAAGCTTACATTTTTAATACATAAAAAGAGTATGTTTAACAGGCTCATTATAATGGCTTGATAAAAACACATATTACATGCAATAAACTGTAATAATCTAAAAATAGTTATTTTTAAACTTTCGCTCGCTAGTTATAATATATGAACTATAAATATTGTTTTATAGATTAATAAATACTCTACTTTATAATTTTAAAGTTATTTAATAAAATATATTTTAAACTTTATCTAAATGCACAGTCAACTTTTAACTAGATTAGAAGCTATAAACATTTAAATAATATTTAAAATGTTTTATTTTAAGTATAGAAAAAGTTATAATAGGTAAAATGTATTCATAACTAAAAATTTGGAGCATTTTAGATCAATGGCTGAGTTATAGCAATTATACCCATGTAAATAACATAAATTCAAATTGCTATAACTCGGCCATTTTTCAACTTAGAAAAAAAATTCAACTACCAAAATTCATTAAAAAATACAAAGAAAAATAACTTGTAGTCAAAAATAGGTCATGCCATTTAAAAAAAAAAAAATATTGTGCACATGCACGAAATTAACTGTCACAAAAATAGTCTAATTACATAAAAATATGTATAATTATGTTTATTAGTTAGCCAAAAAATCAGAATTAAAATATATGAAGCCTATACATAGTTATTGAGTGTTTTCACTTATCGTGATCACACTGTATAGTTTCAATTGTAGAAAAATAGTTATAAATTACTTAAAAGTCATTTATAAAGTTATTTTGTTATTGTTAAACGGTTAATACTTGTTTGATTTCATCAAATCATAATTATTCCAAATTCATATCTGACATGATCTAAAGTATTGTGGTCTTGAAAAGTTCAAATAACATGCAAAACACCCCTTCAATATTTAGTACCGCAAGCAAATACACATTAAAGTATATCATCAATAATTATTCATCATCATATTATATGGCCTTACTAGTTTTAGCCGCTGCTAGGTATTAAAAATTTAACTTTCAACATTTTCATTAGCAATTTGATGGTCTTTTTTTTAGCCCATCGTAAATATACAAATCTACTAATTTTTCAAAACTTACCATACATTAAATTAACGATTAGAAGACATAATCTATTCACCAATATTTTTGTGAGGAGTAATGAAGTACAGATATACAAAATCATAGATTTTGTAATCAAAGATTACAGCGTTCATACAATTTAGTTTAACAATATTTATATGATTTCATTAATATTTTAATATTTAAGAATAGGGCTCAGAGAATATTTATACAACAGGAAAAAAGATAAATAATGATTTTATAGTAGTAACTTTAAGAAAAGACAAATAAAAAAAAATAAGATTCCTGGCATGATTAAGTGATATTTGAAGATTAATAGTTATATATCTTCGATTTATTTACATTTCTAAAGAAAGTAAAAATAGAGATATTATTATAATAAATCAGTATATTTAAGCGAAGGTTAAGACGACTGTAATTATTGAAATTATTTTTGAATAAAGTGGTAAAAAGTAATCGCAACTGACAAATATTAAATACTAATTATTCAATATTAAAATTAACTAGGGAGTAGGGGAGATAGGGGAGATAGGGAGTAAAATCACATCTGATGGCAAGAGTGTTCACAAGATTAAACAACGCATAGCATTAGCAAAAATTGCCTTTAGTAAAAAACATAAGTTGCTCACTTCAAAAAAGATACATCTTAATATCAAGAAGAGACTTATAAAAACATATGTATGGAGTGTTACAACATATGGATGTGAAACTTGGGTAATAAATGATACCGAAAAGAAAAAATTAGAAGCGTTCGAAATGTTGTGCTGGAGGCGTATGGAAAGGATAAGTTGGATAGAGCGGAAAATAAATGAAAAAGTACTTAGAACAGTGGGAGAAAAACGTACACTCATAGATGAATAGAGGAAGACGCTGGAAAATGGTTGGACATGCCCTGAGACACCCGGAAGAATTACATAATATAATATTGGAGGGTATGATAGAAGGAAAGAAAACTGCAGGACGTCCGCGGAACTCGTATATAGGACAAATTAAAATCGATGCAAAAATCAAAACCTTCAAAGAACTCAAAGAAAAGGCGAGGAATCGGTTAGAATGGAAAATTGGAGTTGTAAACCAACCTTCGGGTTGATAGAAAAAAAAAAAAAATTAACTACTTATACGTATTTTATCTTCAACTATATCGGTTTTCTTCAATTATATTAACTATAATTTTTTAATTTTTGGCCATGTGTCTTATGATTATATGTATTATAATTACTCTTCTAATTTTTTGAATAACTTTGGTAATAATTTCAACAGTAGCGGCTCGTGAGTAAATATTTTGGGGAGACTTAAATTATATAACATAAATCCCATATAACAACGAACAAGAAAAACCTTTTTATTGAAAAAATTAATTATATTAATACTTCAATTAATATTAATATTTAGTTAATATCTTTAACTTAATTCAATATTAAATTTGTTTATAAATTAATTCGATTTTGCAATCAAATGTTGCGATACTTCTAAAAATGTAAAAAATAATAAATATCAGACGGATATACGTATAATAATTGTTCAATAACCATGAACAAAACGTCTAGTAAAATGAATTAAACACGGGCTACAAGGCGCAGCGGCACGGCAATTACTGTACTGAACCCAGGTTCAATAGCGTCTAAGATACGCAGCTTTTTCTCCCCGGCAGCATATTGGCATTCTGGGGTCGGTCTCGGCACCTGTATTAAAATCAAGCTCTACGATTGGTTTATTTGAACTAGCACCTTTTTCTTTCCGCATATTTTCTTATCAATGGCCTCCATGGCAGCCCGAAAGATTGTTGGTTTTATAGCCACCTGGCCGGTTGGTATGATCACGTGTACCCGAAATTCTTCGTCATACCGAGATCGATTTTTTTTTTACCGAAAATAATTTTTGCACTTTTATTTTCGTTATTATCAAAACTTATGATTATGCATTATAAAGTAGGGTTACGTGATTTCTTTTATCATAGTTATTGGTAGAAAATAGTGCATGTCCGGAACATGAAGTCCGGAAATGTACTGATTGCGTGCAGACGTTCTGTTACCTATCTGACGTGGTTTTTCATAACAAATCGGGGGATTTTTTTGATTTAAGTTCCGCAGTGAGCTCGCGCAGCTTGCGAGCGAGGAAGCCTAAGGCCCATTCCCTTAGTTATTTACTCTGCCCTGTTACCTATCCGATGTGGTTTTTCATAACAAATTGGGGGATTTTTTTGATTTAAGTTCCGCAGTGATATAATTCTATGATAATAATATTATTATTGATTATATAAACTATTTGGCGGCATCTTCAAATAAACCAATCGTAGAGCTTGATTTTAATACAGGTGCCGAGACCGATCCCGGAATGCCAATATGCTCCCCGGCACCCTCCGACCAACCATCATGCCATTTCATGTTACGATTGTAACTAACGGACTTCAGTTTCACAAAACCGACGACCGTCGTAATGAGCTGTAATGACCCGCAGAATTACTAAAATAGTGTTACTATCGATATAACTATTAATAGGTTTTCTATTTTATGACTTTCAATTTATAATAATAAACAATGAAAACGGTATATTTTAAATAAAAATATTTCTATACATTATTATTTTTAATTAATTATATTATTTACAAGTGGCCGATTTATTTTTAAGGGGAGACGCAGTTTCAAAGTATTTCCTGACGAGCCGCCCCTGCTGATGAGTACTTTTTTTTGCTAGAAAAATAGTTGTTTACACGCAAAGGATATGACACGATTAGTCCATTTTTCAGAAAAAAGTTATTGACTTTTTTAAAAATATCTAAGGCAGTTGTGATTATAGAAAGTGGTTCACAAAATAAAAATGCTTCAAAATAAACGTCAGAACTACTATAATGTATAGATACCATTAGTTGGACGTTATTTTGAAATTTACTCAGTATTTAAAACTTTTTTGCTGAAATCACTTGATGATTAGCTGCTTTAAAATAATTTCTGACATAAGATCTATTCTTAGTTTCAAAATCTCCCCTGACGAGCCGCCCCTGAATTATAATCACCATCACTCAACTCAATACCCATTCTAAACTAAATTACATTTCACCAACAATCATTTGGTTTCATAATAATGAGTTTAATATAAATAAACTCAGACAATCAAAATGTTTCAAAAAAAATTAAAATTCACTTCTAATAAAAGTAAATGTATCAACAAGAATCAGTTATTAGCGGTACGGTTTCTAAACTTTATATTTAATAAGAATTTAACTCTTCTAAAAAATTTACTTAATTAATAATATATCTTTTATATTAAAACAATTACTATATAATTTTCAAAGATTATGATTTTTTTAAATATACTATATAAATAGTAAAGACTGTTATAGAAAATTTATCATGTATAGTAGTAGTTACCAAATGGGGATCTGCGGACAAATTTTATCCGGCCCGCAGACAAGGAAAAATTAAAAATCGATTAGAATTTTACCACTGAAAGCAGATCCTTATACTTGTTGTCATATCTTAAAGTTAGAATGGGTGACCGTCTACGGAACGTGCCGATTTCAAGCCAACAACAGTTCGTCAATTACCGCCGATCTGGGTTTACTTAATTCCTGTTTTATTTCATTATAACTTGTTTCGTTTTAATTTATGTTTGTGTTTTTTATTTTATTTTTATATGATTGTGGACAAGAAAAAAAGAATAATTGAATTTGAAAAGTGTTTTTGCCTGGATAGACGAAATTATTTTGTTTTATTTACCCGACCACCAGGGTATTTGATTTATTTATCAAAGGGACCTTGTCAGTTTGTTTGATTTATCATCAGATTGTAGCTGTTTTTAATGTTTTTAATACTAAACGTCATTAAGAGATTTAATATATATTATTTGCCAAAAATCTTTTTGTATTTTAATTTGTTAAAAATCTGTGCTTTGAATTTTGTTGGTCGCCAAAAATTTCCAATGTAGCCCTTCAAAAATATTAATTAGTGACCCTTGATATTTAGATTTAGCGCCTTTAAACAAAACAATTATAGGTCCTTTAACAGAAACTACAACCCCTCAATCATTCTTTTATAGAACTATCTCCAAGTAATTTTTCCTACTAGTTATGAAACAATAGCTAAATATCCAGTTAACTTACATAAACACAAATTTAGTTTGCATAGATAATAGAATACTATAATATAATGTATAATACATTAATATATATACTATAATACTATACTATACGATAATACATTTAATTTAAATGAAACAGTACTATACAATATTATTACACTATAAATATTTTATTTTAAAAATAGTTATAAAGTATTTAACAAAACAATGACATTAAAAACAGTTCAATCATTTTTTAATAATTCTTCTAATTTTTTTGAAGTATAAGCTAAATTCACTCTATTATTAGTTTTTTTTGCGATATGGCCAATTAAATATTTCAATGCTTGTAATTTTCCCCTACGATAATCTTTAACAGCCTTTGGATACTCAATCATAACTTCTTTACATAAATTATCTATTTTTTCTACTTCATTAATTTGTTCCCAATTATTTTCAGTGACAATCTAAAATGTATGATAAATAATAATAAAATAAATGTATAGTTAATTTCGAAATTAGTTTATATATATATTAAATACTTGAGATGGAGATTTATTTGTTTCATCAAATAATGCAGTAATTACTTTCCTAGCATAAGCCAAGTTCAATGTGTTATTATCTAGTAAATCTACAACTTCACCAACAAAATTTGATGGAATTTCGCTAAACATTTAAAATTTTTTTAGTTAAATGTTCATAAAAAATATGACTTTCGACAAATTTTTTACCATTGGCACAATTTAATACATCTTTTATGTAACTCTGCCAACAAATCTATTGTCAATATATTCCAAACTCTTGATGGATTTCTAGATGTATCATGATTCATTATCTCAAAAAACATTAATAATAAAGCAGGTTCATTCTGTAAATATAAATATACATCAATTGTAAAATTACCAATTTTTTTTAAAATCTTATTAATTAATACCTATTACCATTAAAATACAAGTTTTCCTTATATCCAAACCATAATTTTTCATTATATTTTTACGAGTAACAGATGGTAATTCGGGTATAATTAATTTTAATTTATTAATGTCAAATGCATTTAAATTAAGTGGTAATAAATTTGGTTCAGGCATAAACCTATAATCCTGTAAATAATCATGTTTAAAATATTTATGTAGTATAGGATTTTATCATGTAAAATTACTTGCAGAATTTCTTTATCTCTCATTGATATTGTTTTGTTATTCACTGAATCCCATCCTCTTGTTTCATTGACTATTTTCTTACCATCTTTTATTATATTCTTTTGACGAACAATTTCATAGTCAATTGCCAGTTGAATTGCCTTTACACTTCCCAAATTTTTAATTTCTGTTCGTGTGCCTAATTCATCTCCATTAGTAATAGAAACATTTGCATCCACCCTTAAAGCACCCTCTATTTATAAATAACACAACACTAATAAGCATTTTATGTAAGTATTTTGAATTTTCAATAATTGTTTGGTAGTTTTTAATTTAAAAAATCATCAATCACGGTTGGTTTTAAATGTATTTTTCGGAATTAATTAATTTCAATTTACTTTTATTAGAAAACTGTTAATATAATTTACCTTCCATTCGACCAGAACAAGTTTTAATAGTTTCAAATATTAATAATAATTCTTTAACTAGAGAGGAGGCTTCTACACCATTGCATAGATCAGGTTCAAATACAAGCTCCATTAATCCTATTCCAGCTCGATTTAAATCTATAAGGGACCTAAAAATATATTATAGTCATAAATGAACATGAAATGTAATAATTTATAAATGGAATAGATCATAATATGTAATATACATTGTATAAATGAATATGTAAAATATTTAAAATGAAGCTAATATCAAGAACAAACTTTGTTTGGGAAAATTACTATGATTTCATAGATAATTTATGAATATACATAAGTTATATTAACATTACATTTATATATTTGATTATATTACATTAATATTATTAAATTATTTTACATATTTTAACACTAAGATTTTTTTTTTAAATTTATAAAAATTATTCCCTTAAATATAATTAATAATAAATAAAAATAAATCACATTTGAGAAGATTCATCATATATTGTACGACCACTGTCTTGTTCTAGTTGTATTTGTTTGATAAAAGAAGTTTTAATGTAAGGATCTTTATTTACATTTTTATCTATAACATGAAATTTCAATTCCCCATTTTCTGCTATTGGTCTAAACTGTTGAGTTATTTGGTAACCAGCCTTAATAAGAAAAATATAAAATCAGAATAAATAGCAATATTAACATAAATGAGAGGAAAAACATTTTGGTTAGACAAAGGATATATAGACGTAAGATGGTAGATAAAAATAACATCATATTTTTACTGGCATATCTGCATAAAAATAGTGTTTCCGATCAAATAATGATATGTTATTTAAATTGCATTTCAACACTAGAGCAGTTAATATAGCAGCCTCCACACATTTTTCATTTAATCTCTGAAATATATCATATTTTTCATTTTTAGAATTTTTAGTAAATTTGTATCAACTTATATTACAAATGTATAAAACACACAGGAAGTGTTCCAGGAATTGCTGCATCAAATAATGATACTTGAGAATTAACTGATGCTTCAAACTTAGAACCAGCTGAACTAAATAATTTTGATTCACTTGAAATCTGTGCATGAACTTCTAATCCAACAACACTTCTCCATTTGCTAAAAAAATAACTTAAAATTAAAAATTTTAATTTTTTAATTTAAATAAAAGTTAAAATTACTATGTGATAATAATAATAATTAAAAATTATAAATATTTATAAATGAATATAACATATTTAACATAATAAGTAAATGGGTAACACAACCATTTGATTGCACATGGGAAGTTAAACAAAATAAGATTAAATTTAATTAAATTTAGACATTTACTATAAAAGACCTTAATTTATCAACAATTAGCTATGTTAAAACTTGAAATTTCAAATTATTACTTAACACATTATAATTCGATCAAAATATACAATATTACTGTTTATCTATATTTGATGTGCTCTTATTCTTTTGAAGTCTAATTCGGTTTAATATTTGTCTAAATGTCTGTTTCATTAAATATTTGTTGAAGTTCATTTTTTTTCTTTTTACTCAAAGACCAAAATTAATTGATACAATACAATACACATAAATTATAATTAATTATTATTGTAATATAATTTTACAGCATTCTTCAACTGTAATAATAATGATAAAAATGATTTGGCAGCAAATTTAATGTTTTAATACTTGAACCTTATCAATTATCACAAAAACCCACAGAAAACCATGGTCTAAGCAGGTATATAACATGGATTATATATAATCTTATAACATTTGTATTTATATATATCATACCTGGTTTATGGTTACAACATAATGATGTGGTGTATTGATATCAATAATTTATGGAATATAGTGTTTTTATAGTATTTTGTGAATATTGATGTACATTTTCGTTTTTCCTATTTTGAAGTTTTGATCAATTGATTCGATAAATCGGATATTTACAGTTTTAATCGTGCATTGTGATAAATTTTTTTAGTAATTATATTTAAATCATTAAAAATTAGTTTTCAAAATGGAAAATACAAATACTGACATGGAAGTAGATGAAGTTCAAGACAATGTCTTAGTGACAAATGTTACTGGTAGTGTATCTATATCACTACATCCTCTCGTTATTCTTAATATATCTGAACACTGGACACGTCTTACGGCCCAAGTTGGTAATTCAGTTCCTACTCTTGGAGCGCTTATCGGTAAACAAAAGGATAGAACTATTGAAATAATGAACTCATTTGAATTGTCTTATAATGTACTTGAAGATTCTTCATTAATTATTGATAGAGATTACTACAATTCTAAAGAAGAACAGTTTAAACAAGTATACTACTTTCATTAATACTAAAGAAAATATTTATATTCTATTGATTTAATTTTTTTTTTTATCAGGTATTTTGTGATTTAGACTTTCTTGGTTGGTATATAACTGGTACTGGTTCAAGTAAGCCATCATTACGAGACGTTGAAGTACATCAACAAATCACTAAAATTGCTGACTGTCCAATATTTTTAAAAATGGATCCTCACGGTGGACATACGGATTTGCCAGTCAAAGTGTATGAATCCGTTATTGATATAATAAATGGCGAGACAAAAATGTTATTTGTCGAATTAACATACACATTATCTACTGAAGATGCAGAACGTATTGGTGTTGATCATGTTGCACGAATGTCTAGTAATGATGCTCAAGAAAATAGTTTGGTTGCTGAAACATTAACTGTTCAGTTTAATGCTATAAAAATGCTTCATAGTAGAGTTAAATTATTACTTGAATATTTGAAAGAAACTAAGAATTCAGAAATACCATTAAACAATGAAATATTAAGGTAAATAAATGAAATTTAAAACTTATTAGTTGTACAACTATTAAATAAAATAAGAACTAAACAAATATTTTAATCTGAAAAATATTCAAAAATATATTTAACGCCAATCTTATATATATATATATATATATATATATATATCTTATCATTTTAAATAATGTCTGAATAATAGAAAATTAATGAAATAACCAATAAAATACTTATATTATTTTAAATTATAAAATATTATTTTAAATTTTATAAAAAATTATGAAATT
Source organism: Sipha maydis (assembly GCA_034509805.1). NCBI lineage: Eukaryota > Metazoa > Arthropoda > Insecta > Hemiptera > Aphididae > Sipha > Sipha maydis. The sequence continues at coordinate 95,196 of JASXSY010000076.1, read as the reverse complement.
GATTGAAAATAATTTAGGTAATATATATATATTATATGATATAAAATTAAGAGAAAAATTTATACATATATAGTTTTCTTCATACCATATTTCAGCTTGTACTTTATGTTTATAAAATATTTAACTCCAATATATATGAAATATATTTAATTTTTGGATTTAAATACCATGTTAAAGAATTGTATTATTAATTTATAAAATTAAACTTATTACTTAAAATTAATATAATTCTTGATAGGTGAACTAATAATGACATAGTGAATTATTATATTTAAAACACGTAATATATATTAAACAAAATCTTGTTTTATTTAGTATTTATTATAAAACTATAATAATTACCTGAAATATTAGCATAATAAAAAAAATCTTCAATAATGTATCCAATTACAAGTTAATTAATGAAGCTATGACTTAATTGATAAATCAAAAATATATTATGTTTAACATATTTCTATTTTCTAGGGAATATGTTTCTTTATGTCATCGACTACCAGTAATGGAATCCGGAGAGTTCTACAGGGAATTGTATACACATTGTAATGACGTTGCACTTATTGCTTATTTAGGAGTGTTGACAAAATGTAGTAATGAAGTTAACAATTACTGTAACAAGTTTAATGCACTCTTTGATCGCCAAGTCGTTGGTAGAAAAGTTAAGGCTTTATTTTTGTAGTTCAATTTTATTTTTTAACTAAACATTTTAAAACTATTTGATCATTATGTTATAAAATACATTTAATAAAACTTATACTTTTATAAATTGGTTTAGGCAGTGTAAACCATGGTTGGAAAATAAGAATAAAACTAAGACTGTCTTAATATTGAATAAATGTACAATTTAAGTAAACTTATAAATATTTTCATTTATTTTTTAACAAATATTAAGCTTAGCTCTTAACTTCACAACATCAAAATGGGTGTGCATATTCCCTAAATTATAATTGGTTTTATCAAGCTTTGTAAATTTACAAATACCAAAAATGTTGAGATCACTCAATAATAGGAATTTTATTTATACAGAAATATGATTTAATTATTTATATTTAGAGAAAAAAATAATGGTCAGTCAAAATAAATACAAAACATTAAGCTTGATATGTGGAGAGCATTTAAGATAAATAAAAAAAAAGTGCTTTTTTTTAAAAAAATATCTGTCTACTTGCTTGTAAAACTTTAGGTTATTGTCATGTTTATTTTCTAATGATTAAAGTAAACCAGCTTTGGTTTGATATAAATAAGTTTTTATACTATCAAATTTAGCAACATTTAAAGGCCTAATTTCTATATATTTGTATATATGTATATATTTTTCAATATTTGTAAGTATACATTTTTTTTTTTTTAATAATTATTTAATAGTACATAGCATTCAAGGACAAGAAGGTCAGTCCATTATTAAAATATATTCAAGGACTATTTTCTTTTATATTCTATATCTATTCAAATAAGTGGTATTTAAAAATTAGTAAACTAAGTTACTTCATATGCTTCTTTTCCCTAAATGACTATAAGTCACAAATTAGTGTCTTATTAAATAATTAGTAAGGGTCGTTTATGGTCCGGTTATCAATGGTTGGTGACAACAATGACTGTAAACTAGTTGAAAGGGCATAATATTTTATAGTATGAGGTGACTGCAAATGTCGATGTGGTATAACTTCACGCACTTCAGAATTTGTTAATTCTTCCTACATTGGAAAAAAAAATTTGTTTTATGTATACATATTGGTTATCAATGTCTTTATTTATGTTACCTGTAGCGTGAAAACTTCTTCTCAGGATTGAGTTAATTTCATTTTACGTCCTGTGATGGTGCCCACTAATGACTTCAATGTAGAACTTATACCTTTCCTAGACATTCCATTTACATTCGGACTGTTAATATTGTGACTTAAAGTCACATTTGGATTCAAACCTTGTGGATGTGCATCTAAACATTTTTGGTATCTTAACTATAAATAAATTTAAAAAAGACCATTTTAACAATTGTTTATCATTTTAGAAATTTAATTGACATACTTTACATGCAGCTTCAATAGTTTTACACAGTGTTCCAGCAGACGGATCACACTCAAACACGTGTGCGATGAAAAGATCTTGGGTGGTGTGCATTATAAAAGCACATTGTTTTACATTTTTGCCTATTCCCAAAAATGATAAGTATCTAACTCGGCACTCTACTATTTGATCTCCTTCATCCTGAAATCAACATATCATTTACAAGATCAACTACTCATGTTTTTAATTTTTAAATTACTGTGTCCTGTTGAATGGTAATCATTGAAGGTGCTACTGATACTGTAACAGTTTGTGGTACAGATGTAGGTGAATTTTCCAAAGCTACAATCGCATCATTAAGTACATCCATTCCCGATGCCTTAGATACTTCTATTGAACCCAAATAAGTGGCACGAATAACTTTACGTGGTTCCTCCATTGGTGTAGGAAACGGTTGAACTTTATAAATAATATTATACAATTGAATGATATACATTTGAAAACTGACTATTAGCAATGTGTTGTATATACCTAGGTTGGTAGTTGCTGAGTAGCTACCTTTGTAACTCTTACGCTTACGGTACTCCAATGGAAGATTTGTTGGTCTTACTGGCTGGATCATTTTCGTTGCAGTATCTAAAGCATTACATTAACCATTAGCATAACTCATAATCCAATCCTAACATGGAATATGTTAATACTTATATCAGTTGATCGTGAAATGTTCTGCTGAAGGCTGCGTTCAATCATGATTTTTTTACAAATATCTCTTAGAGTGTTAGCTATCGTACGAGCTGGCATATCACATCTAAAGACGTGACACATATGTCGGCGTGTTATTCTATCACGAGCTACGTACGCAAAGTCTCTGGAAAATAATTATTTTAAAAATTAAATTTCAGTAGTTTGATTTGATTTAGCAACAGTTAACAATAAAGCGTGAGTTTTTCTTTTTTTTTTTTTTCCTAAAAGAAATTTATTATTTCAAAGTATGTATATTATATAATTGTATATATACGTTACCTCTCTCTGTATAATAATGAAAGCATTGAGAAAAAACAACAACATTAAATTGTTTAAACAATAATATATTATTAAAATAAAATAACAATATGAAAATTGTATTAATAACTACAAACCTGCCATTGTCTCGCCCAACTCCCCAAACTCTAATTGTATGTATAGGCTGTGTGTTTAACACTGTGAGATTTTCTGGATCTATTAACTTTAATGCACCTTCATCCAAATCCATGAAAAGGTCTTTTCCCTAAAACCATTATAATGAAATATATTTAAGAATATACTAATAGAATATCTTCTTAAATTATCCGTAATAATAAATAATGCATTTCGGATTTCTTTGAGACGAGATGTGCTTAAAATCCTAAAAGTATTAACAAATTTAACTCCATGGAGACTGCCAGTATTCTGTTACGTAATGATCAAAATGTTCCTATTTTTTAATGTTACGTGGAATATCAAATGATAAAAATGAGTATTATAATTTTAGGTCTTTCAAAATAATGCAGTATATAATGATAAGTATTATTAATATGCACGAGTAAGTATAAATATTTCATAGAAATTGAAACTTTAAACGATTGTATTATTTATCGTAAATTTTAGATAATTAGTAATTACTAATAAAAATCTGCATGAAATACCCAACCTAAGGAATTACCATCTTATACCCTTATTGGAATGTGAATAAAATTATTGAATACTTACAAAAATATAAACATTATAATAAAACATACGTAATGCAGCTTATGATTTAAAACCAGATTCGTGCACAACCCCAGGATATTACCTACCATTTTTTTTCTTTACTTCGTGTAAGTTTATTACAGATATTATAATTATATTAACTGAATGAGAACTATTGGTACTTTTTTGTTATTCGAGACTATTCTGTTTTGTGAAACATCACAGTGTTGTTATTACAGACTACCATATTTTTTTGTATATTAATAAATATTATACATAAATGTTTGTGAATTTTTTTAAAATGTATTGAATTTTGTATGTACAGTCACTGACGACCGAAACTGAAAATGATAAAATTATTATACAAATAATATTATTGTCGTCGACATTCGACTACAATGCAAACTAAATTGGTAGGTAATTCTTAAAATAAAATAATACCTATTAATTGAAAGAAAAAATAGAATTTACACAGAAATTTAATATTGTTTGATAAACATGCATTGACTAATGCAAAGAATGCAATTATTTATTGGATGAAATTGGATTTTAAAAGTATTTAAAATGTTAGTGAATTTACATTTTTTTCACATTCTGTTGCCACATGAGTTCAGATAAAACGCACTGTGCCGTAATATTTCTTGTCTTGCCATTTTGCAGAACCTCATAAATGTTCTACATTTTGATTAGGTGCTCTTCGTAGAAGATTTGCAATGTTTTTGCTGCGGTTTACAGCCAAATGTTTAAAACTAGCTTTTACATGTTTGCTTAAGTTGTATGCTCTTTAACAGTTTGAATAAATTATTGTTCCTTTTTTCACATAAGTATTCAATCTGCATAACTTTTGTGCTTAGAAAATAAACTTTCCTCTATCTCCATAATTTACCAAAACATAACGTTATCAGTGGCGCAACTTGATAATAAGGGGCCCATGTGAAAATTTCTGGACTGGGGCCCTTACCTAATAGTAAAAATGAAAAACAGTCATATGTTGTTACCTTTTAATATATTTTTAGAAAATATCGTTTTCTTTTATGTCATGGTTAATATAATTTATTGTAATTAATGTATTTAATATTATAGGAATAATATAGTAAGAATATCGTATATGAGATTTTTAATCTAGGGCCCCTTAAGACCGGGGACCCTTGTGAATTGCACACCCAACACTCCCGATAATTGCGCCACTGAACAATATAAAAAATAATTATATGCGTGTTAATAGATAACTGTAAATTGCGGCGTATTAATATCGTTCAGATTGAGGTAGTCGTGATAATGGAGGTAATCTTGGACGGTAGTCACGATAATAGCTGTAGTCTCGTATAACAGGAACATACTAAATAATTTAATTAATTATGCTTAAATATTACCATAAAAAATGTAAGTCAATAAATACCTATTGCTACAAACATTTTATCCGTACATTACATTTTTTCCGTCAACTCCTCCTCACACAAGTAATTCCTGTACACGAACCTATCTAAAATGTTATGCTCCATGTCTGATATATTCCCTACATATCCTTTCTTTAAATATATCACTGATTACAACTAAATATACTAACATCTCCCCATCGGCCGACATTATCAATAAAGTCATTACGACCAAGTGATAGATCAACAATACACTTGTTGACAGCTTTACTACTTCTTTCTGGAGTTAGATCGTCTTCGCAAATTTCTACCCATCCCAAAGAACGTACAGCAAACCGTATACCTTTGTTTTCGTTTTCGATTCGAGCTGGATAACTTCTTCGCCTAAAACATATCACATCTTAGATGATTGACAACATTATTTTTTATATGCACGATTTCCTCGATTACTTGTAAGCCATTTCTTCTTTTCGACTCTTTTGGTAACACAAATTTTCAAGAGCTGAACTTGTCGTACTTCTAGTTACTGAACTAACCAAACTTCCTGTGTTATTTTGAAAACTGTTCAATACCTTGAATATGAAATGAAATGTATAAAATGTAGTTTAAGGTATTAATTTTTTTTAAATTTATTTCTAAATATAATAATGATTAGGAGTAATATTATCGATAAAAATAAATATGTATTTGAGTGTAAATTATTATTTAAAAATAAAATCTAATCAAAGAGTAAATATATTGATTTTCGGCGATTGTAAACTGCGCCCAAAATACAGGTAAACACAAAATCACACATGTAAACTGCGCCCGAGTTTTTATCAAGAGTAAAAAGGTGACATGTAAACTGCGCCCGGGTAAAATTACAGGTAAAATACTTAATTCGTTACAGTCATATAATTTGAATAATTAAAAATAAAATATAATTTTAAAAATTAAAATAATTATAAATATTACAAATAATTACATATGGTGGATACATATTCATCAATTGGGATTTGACTACTATTATATTTATTAACTAAATTTTCTAACTTTTCGCGTTTTTTTTTTGTTTTGGAGTTTTGGAATTTAAACGGTTCATTTATACTATTTAGTTTAATGTATACTTCTATTTGAATTTATTTTAACTTTTCTATGAATATGAAAATATTTGGATGAGTTGTATAAAAGCTGGAATTAAAGTGAGAATGAAAAGACTCGCATGCATTTGTGGTTTAAGTTGGCTCTGCTGATGCTTGAGCCCATACTTTAGGTGGATACTGAGCTTCTTCACTTATATATACGTCTACCAAATTAAATGTCTGTGATATACTTGAAAAAATACACAATCGTCAAACATAGAGACTTTGAAGTGAAAATGTAATAAGTTAATAAGTCGGGCGCAGTTTACATTATACCTTTTTAACTAAGATAAAAATTCGGGCGCAGTTTACAAAAAAAAAGGTCATTTGGGCGCAGTTTACGTATGTCCTTGATTTTAATTAGTTATGGTAAATAGATACAGAGATAATTTTAATTTGCAAATACTATAATAGAATACAGATCGTTTTAAATTGTTTAATTATACAATGAAGTCAAAAAAGATACTATAAGTAGAACAACAAATTAGTGAAAAAATCATCTAGTAAAAATCAGAATTAATATCAATCTTATTTACAATTTAAAGTTTTAATGAATTATATTATTCAAATGATATATGTTAACATTTTATTCATTTTACAAATTAAATTAAAGTACCTACGTATTCACTAAAAAAATTATTGACTTTACCGATTCTGCATCTTTGACCAATGGTGTTTTTGGCTCATTTTTGCCACTGTATTCGGGGGGTTCTCTTTGAATTGTTCCGCTCTTAATATGCCAATAATAAGGACCGTCATTGTCTAAAATTAAGTTAGTCCAGTATTATTGAATAAAAAAAGGTATAGAATATTTTGTACCTTCATGCTTTTCCCACCCAGCTGGCAATTCGTCCATGAATTCATGTGTATTGTTTTTCATTGGAACTGCATACAAGTCATTATTTAAATCACCTTGTATATGTTGTATTTCTTTATTGATATTGGATGTATCCTTTTGTTTGTTCAAAGAAAGAGTATTTGGCGGTGTGCGTTTCTCATTTATACTGTATAATACAATAATAAATTTGAATAGTAATTTCAAAATATAATTAATACATCGATTAATGCAAAAACTTACTTCCCCCCTTTGCACTTGGTTTGCTCCGATTCTTCAATTAAATCTGGTTTTACGTATGACACTTGCATTTGGTGATTTTGATTGCTGACATTAGTTAAGTCGTGTTGATTTGAAATATTCATATCTCTTGTCACATTACAATTTAAATTTGTGTTCCTTAAAAATTATTATAATAACAGTTTTAAAATAACAGCAGTTAAATTTTTCTTAAAAGTTAGATTTTTCTTATTACCAAGTTTTTCCCGTTTGTCCCAACACGTCTACGCCCATTGATCCCAAATCTAATGATTTGTAACGTTTTCTATTTATATTTTCCGTATTGATATTGCATACCGTATCAAATTCCCGACACAAGAGCTCCGAATACAGTATGCAGTCACCATTTAAATTGAAACCAGCAGGAGAATCAGTAGTCGATGTTAGGTTTGAGTTCAATGCATCGTCTAAAGCCAAATGTCCCGTTCCAGCAAGATGGTAGTTAGGATTTTCATAACTCAGACGACCGTTTTCTGAAGAAAAAATTAATTGCACATGATCAATGGTATTTTTTAGTTTAAATGCAAAATTATCGATTACGTTTATATTGATTAATAAGTAATATCATAAAATGATTTGTATAGATGTTGGTAATAGATATGCATAGGGCCGGATTTGGAGGTGTGGATGCTTCGGGGCAACAAAGGAGTGGAGGACCCCTGGCCCCAAATTGTTGTCCAAATAAAACGAACAATTTTTTTTTTTTTTTTAAAGTAGATTCTTTTCTTTTATTAGTATTTAACAAATATTTATAAATATGTGTGTAGTATGTAAAAATTTAAATACGAATATTGAATAATAATAAATAATGATCTCGCACCACTCGCACATAGAAAAAGGAAAATCGAATATTATATTATTATCGCGCGTATGGCGTTCACGGATTTGCGTCAATCGTCAGAAGCTGTGGCGGTAGCATTGGAGTTTAGGACACGTCGGATTTATTGATAAATAAACATGCTGGTGACATAATTACACAGAATCACCCATAGGCAATCAGTGTTAGATTAATTTTTATCCTATTGGTCACTTTCAACAGGACGGCGGGATGACAGTGCATTTGTAATTTGAAAGATTTTTTTTCCGAAATCTATTGTGGAGGCCCCGTGGCTGTCGCCCCGGTTGCCCTCCCCTAAATTCGGCCCTGGATATGCATCTTGTTTACATAATAAGTATTACTTATAAAAATATATTTACAAGGAATTTCATACAACACGTTTTTATAAAATTTAAATAAAACCAGAAATTATTATAAAATGCATTGAGTGTATATAAAATGTAGCAATTAATTTATTAGTATTTTTTTTTATAAACAATGAATTTTCTATGATTAAATCGTCTTTGAACTTGTAATATATTAATCAATATAAAAACAAAAAATACATACCCACATTTATTTGACAATGACCCATTGATAAAATAATTGCAAACTATTCAATAATAGTAGGTATATTATATAAATGTCTAAATAAATAAAACGTATAGTGCGACGAGTAGTACAATCATGCGCGTAGTAAACAAGACCAAATCGCCGCCACTAAAACGTATATACGCGATGACTCATAAACGCTCGAATATAAAAATCGATATTCGGAGTACACCCGGATGAATAATAATATACAGTTTCACCATGAAAAAAAAATTATATCGAGCTAAATATATATGTATATATTAACACATATATGTATGTATATGTATGTATAATTATATAAGAAATTAATTTTATTATATCAATACATTATAAGTAAACGAATGAGAAATCAGCTAGAAAAAGGAAAAATCTAGTTTATTTAGAACATTTTTGATAAAATGTATGATAAAAGTTTAGTCTAATTTATTTTTAAAAACTTTTTAAGAAATATAATAAAGAATAAAGAATAATAGTTAGGTTTAACCAATGAATAATTAGTCATACTTAACTATTTGGTTATAAAATATAACATTTCATGAATTGGGGTTATAATATTTAATTAAGACATATACTAAATATGCATTTTGTATTTATTTTTTGATAAACATAAAATTATCAAAGTCAGTTTATCAAATAAAAATTCATAGTATAACAATTAAATAATAGTTTGAAAATAAAAATGAATTACCTAATAAATTGTCGTCTTCAACAACTGCAGCAGTCATCATTGGATATAGAGACGACAATAACGTAGCGTATGGACTTCGATTTGGAGATCTAATTATTTCACCACACAACATACCATACGAGTTATGGCCTCAAATTACGCACCCTGAATAATAAATAAGTATATACATGTATAACTAGAACAATAGAAGTAATTAATCAAATCTATCACCTAAATTACTTTAGATAATTTAAACAAACCAGTTGAATACGAAGTGAAATATTTCATACCCAGTTAGTTTGTATAGGAAAACATTTACGTGCATAGATGTTTGATCAATACATTTAATTTTTATACAGGAATAGTAATTTATACTATTAGCAATAACAATTTATTAATTTTGTATTAGAAATAAAATATTTATCGTGTTGTATAATATATGTACCTATATAATTTTAAATCAAATGACAAATCACAACAGAATTTTTAGTATATTATAATATATTATATTATATCACTTATATTATATTATATTATATTATATTATAATATATATTAGTAGGTATAATCAAAGTGCATGCATTACATAATAAGATGATTTTTAGGGTGGATTTGAACGCTGAATGAATATATAATATAAAACTCGAAACATAATTCACAAAATTCATATTTCAACTGACTTTTGCAAAAGTTATGAACGCTTATTGAATATTAATGATAAAAATAACGATGTGTAATTTACCTTTTTTTTTCTAAAAGAGTCGATTTTTTTTTTTAGCACGTTTGATATAACTGGATGAAATGTATAATAACAATAAACCTTATTAATTTATCTGATACAAATTTAAAATAAATATTATATGCAAAAAATATTACTCAAATGATTATTACCCGGAAATAAGTTGAGGGAAGGCGTACAATTTTAAGACTGGACGTATTCATTTACTCCATCCTGCCGGCAATATTGATTGGGTCTGTGCGACCATTTTTGGCGCCACAAAGGCTGCACTTTATTACACTAGTCTTGCGTGGCGATCCGAAATTAAAAAAGACATATAGACTTGTTGGAGCCAAGTGCATTATTCAAATCGGTAAGCTTATAAATCAATTGAGTTTTTCGTCAAATTTATATTGGCTATGCACTACGTCATTTTTTGATAAAGAGTGCGGAATAATATAATCTTAGGTAACAGAAATAATAATTTTAACCAGCTATTTATTATATAGTTTCTATTTACTATATTACTATACTCTACATTGTTGTATATATATTTGATATTTAGTTTAAAATATGACTATAATTATTATTATAGAGTATTTTTATTCAATATATAATTACTAGATTTCATTTAAATACTTAATTATTAATTAAATACATTTAGTTAGAATTTTGACCGTTTATCATAAATATTTATTGGTATTGATTAAAGATGAATAATTAATTATTTGTAAAATTATTTTATATAGCACAGAAGTATATTTAATGACATATTTAATTGTATAAATAATACATAGTTTTAAAAAAAATAAAAAATAAAAAATCATAAATGATTAAAAATGAAGTATAATAATACTCGACCACAGTGCGTAAATTTTTGAATTAAATGTTTGTATAGAAAAGTTATTTTAATAAAATTAAATTGAAATATTCAAATGTATTTCATAATGTTGAAATATATGTGGTTTATTAACTATTTGTGAAAATAGTTCGGATAAATTCAAATAAATTACAACTTCTAATGAACAAAAAATATTCATAATCGGTCTGACCGAGTTTTTATTATTATAACGAAGTATAATGTTTTTTACAATTTACCGTGTGCTAAAGTATCTACAAATTTTTTATTATCTAATATAATTGTAACACCTACATAAAAATTAAATATTATTATATTTATATTAAATATAATATGTATGAATGTATGAATACTTACAAAATATATCTCGATAGGACTGGAGTGATTACTAACCTTGAGATAAAAATTATAACTAGCGTTCTACTGTGGCCGTAACGCCAAAATGACAAAGTAAGAAAAGCGAACCCAGCTGTTGGTCATTAAAGGTTAGTCAGGCGCAGGACGCAACAATACAAACATGGCCGACGCTGAAGCGTATCGATTATTTTCCTTGCGCTGGTTGGTACTCACACACCTCTACACGACGAGAAATGAATTTCAAAACGGCATCTGACGAGTTTTTAATACGTCGAGAAGTCCTTTACAGAAATGAGAACCAAAACCGTTCAACATATCAGTAGTGTAAAAAATAAAAAAAAATAAATAATTTACAAAGCGTTTTAAAATCTCAATACGATCGATAATGATTCGACGTAGGTACCTACATCACATACGATATACGAGGTGAAAAGTTACCGTCACGCGGCTCACAATATCTTCACGGATCGTCTAGAATATTTTTTAGCTCCAAAAATGAACACAATACATTCCCCTATTCGTTGATGCATCTCCGTTTTCGTACGGTTATTTGTACTAAAACCACACCTTTGTTACCTACCTACGACTACACAGTTCAACCGATTTGTATATTTTTTTTCTACATGTTATTATGTACCTACCCACTAGATTTTATTGTATACGTTCATTAAAAACAAGCGGTTTTATTTGCGACGAGCACTCTTCGACCGAGGTCTCAAAGAATTTGAAAAGTGCGGTCATAACGAAAAAGCTTTATGAGAAAAAAACAAACAATCGTATTATACTTACGGCGTATTAAGTAATTACAATTTACTTCCGAGTAATGAAATTGTCATTATAATTCGTGTATATATTATTATTGTCAACACAATTGTGCACCGTTTCACATAAATCAAAAATATATTATCCAAAAGTATAATTGTTACCCAAATATATTACACCTATGTACACTGTATACATAATAGTATGCATAGAACTTACGGCATCGATACATTTTTTTGGGAAAAAAATGATTTTTCATTCATTAGAATTAGCAATGTTTCATAATGTGAACACAAAAGAAAACGAAAACGCGAAAAAAAAGAAAAAAATACTGTAGCGTAATATATATTAACCGCGGGAACTCACAACATTTTATCCAATATCCAATTGGAGAATGACGAGACTATTGGAATAAAATACCGCGCGCACTCGGTCTCCTGATAAGGAAATAACCACCTGGCCACTGTGCGACGCTGTGTACGCAATGATAACGGTACCCTGGATGACCTCGTGTGTCTGTCAACTGAAAGATAACTTTATATATATATATATATATATGTGTGTGTCTCGGTGTTTTTATTGAGTTAGAACAATAAAATCGTTTGTGTGACTGGAAGACCGTGTGGATTCGATTTAACGGACAAAATTCTACGGGCGAATTCAGAATATGATTTAACAATTTGCTCCTATATTGTGCTTCTCATCGAATTCAATGCGATTAATTATGCTGTACATATGATATGTGTTTCAAAATAAATAAATAAATAAATAAATATTATGCATTATAAAAGTATCGTTAAATATAAGTCCAACGTTAGTTGTTGGTTAATTTCAGAAAATATTTGAATGGATCATTTTTTAAAATATTCACGTTTTCACGCGATACTTCCAAATCCCTTAGGATATTCATAATTAATAAAAATCATTGTGAGTATTACTCCAGACGTCAGGTTTTTGTTCGTCACATAACTAAAAATTATTTACTTGACTCAAAAGGTTGAGTTGATTAGAATAGTAAATGCTACTTGTGTTAATTTGCATTAATTAGAGAAAACTATTTAAAGTTTTCCTTTTAAACAGCTTTCAATAATCATTGTTTATATATTGAACAAGAAAGTCAACATTTTTTGGAAATTATTTAATTTCTAGAGAATGATAGTATTAACTGTAAGTTATAATTTCAAGTTTCTATAGTTCATATTTTTAGTTTTAAAAGAAAATATGCGATATTGATGAAAATTAATAACTCGTTAATGTTATCGTTTTTTCTCAACTTTTTGGAAAACGTTGAACATTTCAAAAATGACTCCTACAAATTAATAAAAATTGGCCAACAGAAAAAATTCATCTTTTTGATAATCGAAATTGTGTTCCCGCAAAAAACCCCACTTAATGTTTATTTAATTAAATTATAGATTAAACAAATAATTAGCTATTTTCTAATCTAAGTGGTAAAATAAATACATTTTTTGTTTCATTAAGAATCTTAAAAGGACTGCTTATTCCCATCAGGTAAGGTCGACTGTCCTACCAGCACGGAGTTTTCTCTGAACAAATTTTTTTTTAAACTAATTTAATTATTTATTATTTAAACTTAAAAATGTTGATTACTATTTGATCTTAACAAAATTATCATTTAAATGCAAACAATTTAAAATAACATTTTTTATAGGTTTTTAAATTTTTTTTTTATCACAGCGAGGTAGCTTAATAAGTTTTTGTGTAAAGCAGTTAAGACTTAAGTACAGGTTTCAAATGAAGTCAGGTTTTGAAATTTTGTTTCCATTTGTTTATCATTATTTGATTAAATAAACAATTGAACCATAACAATTTTGTTAATTATTATTTATCATCCAGTTATTATATATTGAACAGCTATCAATATCTTATGTAGTGTTGTTACTAGAGGCTATGCATATAATATAAAAATTAAAATAAATAATACTTAACTTAATTTAATATTATTATAATTTGTGCTAGGCAGCAACATAGTTATAACTAGAGCTCGGAAGTTGATGATCATAATAATATTAAGAAATGACTTAAAATATATACGCAAATATGATATAAAAATGACAAAAAATATCCTAAAAAAATCAAATAAAAAAATGACAAATATATGTTTTATAATATATCAAAGCTTACAAATTACTCAAAAATTAAAATCATTGCATTGTACAATTAGAGCGTATTTGATGTTTCAAAAGTAAATGAACGATGATTATCTGTTAATAAATATTTATATTTGGAAAACTTCTATCCACGTTCGCTGAAGTAATTAGGGAAAATCAGTAATGTGCCAAATCATCAATACTGAAATCATGCGGAAAACACTCACTCGGAGTTTTTTCGCCATTTAAAATTTTCATATATTTGGAAAAAATAATAAAATGTAGGTATAATAATATTCAATACAACACGACAATGACGAATGGAATCGGCGTGATAAAATTAGATAGGTACTAATCTTAGTTCGTGGTAATTTCCAAATTTTAAGTTATCTGTATAATGGTCGACAAGAAATGATAAGAAGTGAAATAGTAAGAAATCATCAAAAATGACTAAAAAATGTCAAAAAATTACTTAAATAGTAATGAACGCCAAAAAATGCAAAATAAAAATTAGTTATTCAGATTCACATGCTAATGAAACACATTTGTGACCAAGAAAGCATCGTCTACAAAATTCCAAAAAAAAAAAAAAATGCAAAATGCATCAATTTCCGAACCCTAGTTATACTATACAATATAATAAAATACACAAATATATAAGGGTAACATTAGATTAAAATTAAAATAACACATTAAGTATATATTGGTAACTCTTAGTTGCTTTGGAAGTTTCAGTCTTTGTAATCCAAGTTGTCAAAGGTCATTTGACCAGTACTGTGCCATATTTATAGTGTTTATATATTTATTAGAGTTTTTTTTTATATTTTATCTTCAGTAGCATGCTCACAGGTGTTCTATAAACCTACACAACAATACCTATGATAACATCTTTCTTATCATGTGCTTAGGTCTATATTACCATAGCCTATCCACCTGTATCCTTAGACTACACGTACAATTATGATATTTGATGACCTATATGGGCACTAATCCATTATTTCATTTTCAAAATGAATGCATTTTAAATAAAATTTAGTTGTTTTATAATCAAATGTCCAACTTTTTTTATACAAACATGTTCAAATTGTTTTTCTGGTCAAATAAATATATTATTATTGTATATATAAATCAAGTGTTTATAAGCATTTAGAATATATTAAAATCAATGTTACAAGTAAATTATGAATTTAAAATACTGAAATATAAATATTTAGTACGACTACAACATTAATAGATTTATACTTAATACTTCAGACTTGACTTTACATATAACATACTGATACTTACATATGCCATATATATTATGATCATGTATTTAACTGGCTTTAAAATAAATTGACAATAAAATCAAATATATTTTATAACATATTTTATGCACTTCTCTGATCAATGAATAAAAATTAATTAAACTAGAAAACACTAGTTTTAATAAACAAATATATTTATCAATTAGTAATTGCTAATTGTACTCAAAACCACCATATTTATTTTATGATCAAATAAACATGTATTTATCCTATAAATGCATAATTTCTACAAATTATATAATATAGTGTTACTCTATTTTATGTTATAATTTAAGACATAATCACCGTCTAGATATTATAAATGTATACTTAAAATGATGTATATGGTATATGACATTAATTTTCATAATAATTTTATAATAATAGTTATTTTAAGTAGTAATTATCTTATACACATTTATAATTGTATTTATTATGAATAAATTGGGTTATATACAACAAGTATTTTTATAAAAGTATCATTGATGGAAATTGGGGATATTTTATATTTTTAATTAAATTGTTATGATAATTTACCAGTAAAAGAATTAAAAAAGTGCTAAAATTAATTAATACAACAAATTTGTATAAGCATTTATTACTTAAATTATCACAATATGCTTTTAAGCTATTTTAAATTTAAACTAAATTTCAATAAAGTTCATGTAATTAGTACGTCAAAGTGTTCGCACTAGTTTAAATACATATTTTTAGGACGCTAAGAATACTTCATACTATATTCTAAAATTTTAAATTTATCTCGTTTAATTCTTAAACTAGAGTTTTTGTTTCGTTAATGATTAATGAAATAGTGTATTTTGTAACTAGTAAAAATATAAAAGTTTAAATAAGTTATTATTGTTAGGGAATGGGGGAGGGTGTTTATTTATTTATAATTTATACTGATTTTTTCCTTCCCATTTTAGGGGTCAAGATATTATAAAGGTCGAGAAACGCTGATTTAAGGTATACAACGCGTATATTTTATAAGTAGGTACTTCAATTCTAAATAAATCTGTAATCAATAATTTCATCTAACGATAAAATAAGTTATAAAATAAAAGTTTAAAAGAAAACATCATAAATATATCTTTTTTTATGACTTAATGATGAAGGTTATATCTTATAAATTATTAAATTGCATCATATCCATACTTTATTTTTTTATATGACATATGATAATAAAAATTATAGCATATAATATTACATTATTTGTAGATGCAATGCTTTATATACTATATTTTATAAAGTTAATGATATACGTGTATTAAAATATGCATATACGTAATAAACAGGTTACCTTTTTTTTAATTGTTTTTTACTTGTTACCGTATATCTAGATTGATGATGCCAAAATTTTGAAGTACAGGTGTTTCAACGAAGTCCAAATTAGGATCAACAATAATCATAACAGTCATTATTTCGTCACAGTATCACACCCAGATTGCATACTTTTAGTAGTTTACTTTTAGTGGTTTGCTTGTAGTCATGGGCGTAGTATGTAAGGAGTCGTGGGGGCTACAGTCTACAAAGAAACTTTTGTAGCTTTTTTACAGTGTTTACTTTAATTTTAAACATTTTATTAGAAATTATAGTTTTAAATATTGTTATAATATTATAATCTGAAATTATAAAAATATATATTCCAATATATATATAGTCCAATATAGACCCCACAGACAACTATACTAAACTACGCCTATGCTTGTAGTCTACTAGTTGATGAAAAGATAATGCAATTATGAATGAGCTTCATTTATATTTTACAGTATAACTCACTTATAACAAATATTTAAAATCGTTTGAGAATATTTCGCTATTTTATGCAATTTCGTAAATATTTATATCTCAAACAGTCATACAATTTTTTCCTCTAATTCCGGTAGAAATTTTTTTAAAGATTTTTGAAGAGTAGCTTATAGATAACCTAGTGTTAAAATTTTGAACCTTAAGTATGAACAGAAAAAATTGAATTTTTATCTACAAAATAACTTGCAAATTATCGCGATTTTTACATATTTCGTATAAATTGGAACTTTGATCACTTATAAAAAAAATTGTGACTTACGATTTTAGATTTTTTTTTATCACTTAAGGAACAACTTATAAGAAATCATTTGGTGAAAATTTCAAGTATTTACATCGATTAGTTTTTGAGTTATAGCAAAATAAAACATTTGATTATGTCGAAAACTGATTTTGCGTAAAAACTCCCGTTTTTCCCAAAATTTTTTAGGGTTTTTCTCGTCGCATTTAAAAAATATTGAAAATTTTTTACTTTTGACCCTCCAAAGTACCAAATAGATTCACTTTCATTTCAGAAAATTTGCTACATAAGGCAATCGAAGCATTTTTACTGCCCCAAATCGTGTCGACAGACACAAAAAAAAAAAATAAAAATAAAAAAAAATAAAAAAACACACATCGTTGTAAAATCAATACATTCTTCACTCCGTTCAGAATCTAAAATGTAATACGTTTTAATTTTCCAATTTTAATTGACTTTGTCCACAATTATTTCCTACAATTTAGAGAACTATTGAGATGATATCAAATTTTCTTTTTCTACAATTAGACACCGATTATTGTATATTTTAATGTTTATATACTCATATTGTATAATAATATTAAAAAGTTGAAAACATTTCATACATGAAATAGGTCATTGTTATTATTTTTTTTTATGTCATTATGTTTATGTTATGAGCTACAATATGTTTAAGGATTTAAAATTAAGCATTTTGATGTACTTAAAAACCGATTATAAGTAGAGATAATTTATCAACTCTTAGTCAAAAAATGAAAGCTTATAAAATGCAAATAATGTGCAAGACTAAAAATGTAAATAAAACTGAATATAATTTTAAAAATAACTGGTATAATAACATAAATAAATAGTAATAGCAAATCTTAATATTTAATTATATATTTGATATTATTTTATGTTAAGTACTATGGTAGGTTGACCATAAAAAACAGTTTTATATTAAATTTAATTAAGTTTGATGGTATAAATTTTGTATAATTTTTACATCCTAAAACACTTCTGAATTTGAGCTTTCAACGCCAAGTAAAAAATAGTTAAGAATGATGAAAAAGGTCCCATAAGTTCTTGTTAAAAAAACAGTCACCCTCTGTAATTTTTTTGTATTCTGATTGTGCCTTTTTCTCTTACCGCAGTAATACGCGTATTTATAGCCTCACAATTTATTTTATTATATTTGTTTGAATGTACTGTTGCAATATAAAGTTACAATAAACAAAAATAAAGTTCTTGTTATAAATAATTATGTAAAAAATCAGTTACATATTATGAACTAATATACAAAAATGTCAAAATATTAAACAAGAGTAAAATAAACTACCTAATAAATAAATTTAATGCATCCAAATTTAAAGTTTCTTACGTTGTGTTTTTCAGAAGCTAAATCATCTATTATTTCATCAAACGATATCGGCCGAGTAATTTTGTTTTGGATATTAAGTAGGGCTTGATAATTCATTATATTTTAATACATAGATTGTAAGAAACTTTTTACTCTCTTCAATTGTGAAAAGTCGTTATGCTGAAAATTTGGTAACAGCTGTTGATGTAAAAATACTCAACATAATTTCAATATTTGAGTAAATTTCTGTGAGGTTTTTCATATACGAAAATGATAGTAAGTTAAGTAGATTAGATTTTTCATGAAAATTACTAACGTTAGATAGTTACAATAAATAGTTGGTGATCCGAACCCCACAACATAATAGAAACGGTGGAAAACGTTGAGATGATTAATTTTTAAAATAATATTTACTGAATTTCAGGTTTTTAGACAAAACACAAAAATAAAATAAAAATCTTAATTTCACTAGAAATATAATATAAGTACTGAAACAAATATAAAAAATAAAGGTGGAAAAAAATGTTTACACCTTCCTTAATTTTGCGCTCTAAGCACCTGATTATACTGCCTATCTGTAAATTCGGCACTTGGTACAATAATTGAATAAAGCTTATATTATATAGAATTTTATAATACTCAAGTAATAATTATTAATAATAAATAAAATTATGGTTTCAAACATTACACAATATCTCAGAAAAGTGATAAACAGTAAATAGCTCTATGTTATAATATTGTATACATATAATCTAAAACTCAAATGAAAAATTATATAATAATTTATCAATAATTATTTTTAGAAATCACTTATTTCGCAATTCTAGTTAAGTGTTAAATAATTAATATGATAAACCACGAGTTCATGGTAATGTTTACATCTAGAAAATTATGCAGTTTTGTAAATTTATAATTTAATGAATTTATACATAATTGTTATATAGGTTCACATAATGTCAATTAGTAATACATTTATAAAACTTCTAATAATAGATAATGCGTCATTTTATTTAACATTTTCAGTAAAATGTTGATTGTTAATAATACAATATTTCGCATTATGTGTAGCTGATGATTTTTTCTTCGGACAATATTTTTAAGCTTATACGAAATAAAAAAGTACAAAATATGAGGTATTTGCTGACCGAAATTGTCTGACAAGAATTATTCTTCTACGGCAATGCGTGAAATCATAAGTCATGGCCTACAAGCATTAAAGTACACATGCTTATACGGAAAAAAACCAACTAGGGATATTGAAATAACCCTAGGATTATTTTTTAAATTTCCCAACAGTTTTCCCAATAAACGGGGAAAAGTGACGGAAAATTGCAAAAAAAACGGTAGAATTTTCGATTTTGATTTTTTATTAGAAAAAAATTTCTCCTCCTTATCTTCCAAAGATCTACAAATAATGACTTATCCTATGATAAACAAAATATTTTCTGAATACTTAAACTCAAATTTTGGTAACTACATTGCGATATATACTGACGGATCAGTCTCTCCCCTTTCGGCAGGATATTCCTTTTATATCCCAGAATTGCACATTTCATTCACAAATAATTTACCTCCTTCATCTTCGTAATTTATTGTGGAATGTTTCGCCATTATAGAAGCTCCAAATTTTATCTCAAATTTCACTCCTAATTATTACCTTATAGCCTCCGACTCCTTGTTTTGACTATAAGCTCTCAAATCAAACCCCTTTAACTCTCACCTTTCCCCTCTAGTTCTTCGCATCAAACAAATTACCCACACACTCCATCTATCAAATTATTCTATCAAGTTTTTGTGGGTTCTTAGTCACATAGGAATACATGGAAATGAGGTGGCCGACAGTCTTGCCAAATCCACATCCAAGTTAATTTGTCTCTCTTACTCTTTTCCCTCATATGGATTTTGTTCCAATTATACGCCACCACATCAAACTGCTCTGGTCCTCACAATGGTCAACTCTCCCAGCCGAATTCGCTACCAAATATAAACACATCGTTTCAAATATTTCTCATAAAACCTGGTTCAACAATCTCAATCTTTTTAGATCATCCATCGTCCATTTCAATCGACTACGTTCTGGCCATACTCTCCTACCTGCTCATGCTTATAAACTGGATCTTAACGACTCTCCTCTATGCACTTTACATACATCCGATAGTCCTTGTGATTTATCTCACATTCTCTTTGACTGTCATTCTCTTCACTTAAAACGTACCTTATTACTTAATAAGATATCCCTGAAAATCTTTTTTCCATTCTTAACCCAAAGTCAGAGTTACTTATTAATCAAATTATAGCCTTAATTTTGGAGGCTGGCTTTAGCGTTTAAGTTAACGTAGATATTTAACTGTTGTAGCTAGATCATAATACTGTTTATATAGTTTGTTTTATAATTATTGTCTAATTGTCTTTTTATATAATTGTTGAGCTAAAATTGTTTTTACAAAAAGCTAATGATAAAAAAAAAAAAAAACTAACCATTGAACAATATTTATTTATTTTATAATATTGTGACTCATTTTAAATGCTTAAAACGAGTATAAAATGTTTTATACATGATAATTAATAACCAGATTATCCGGATAATATTTTTTAAATTTTATGGAAATTGCAATATAAAATCAGTTTTTTTTTTTAATTATCTGTTTTTTTACCTAGATGAATTATGATTATGTTTTATAAAGATAATTTTATTTGAACTTATTTTTATCTTTATCTAAATAGATTTTAGTATACTATTTCTATCTTTCTCTTGATAAAAAAGTATATATTTGTGCTCAACACTGCCTATTATAGACTATACTAAAGCGTTTATAATCTATTATCGTTTACGCTGGTCTTCGACATACCTCGACGTATTCATAATTTTATTTATACAATTATACACCTACCTGATTAAATAAGCGTCCTAGAGAAAATCTGAAGTAAAAACAATAATCAAAGACTTGCACGTCAATTAGTGTTCGGATTTCACAAATCGCCTTTGTGGCTCTATAGTAAATAATATAAAACATTATAGCCAAACAACTGTTTACATAAATGTACCTACGTAACAACTATACATACAATACAAAATATATAATTTGTACAGTATAATACACACGTATACAACAGTAAATATGTATTATAATGATATAAAATGAAAAGGAAGAGGGGCGCACCGGGAAAACTCTCGGTGTCCCGGTGGACCAGTACGGGATCAGCGAGTTCGAATTGATATTGGATGTGTCGGCAGTACAATTCATAGGACGAAACGCAGATATGTGTAGGTTACGTGATATCTATAAGGGTCGAGACGCATTAGCGAGAGAACGTGCTAACGAAAACCAAAAGAAAACATTTCGTACGCAGACCTTTGCTACCCCCACGACAATTCTATTCCTAGACCAATGGCTGTGTAAGGCTTCAAATTTTTCGCGGATTCATTCTACACGTAATTGTTTCACTACACGGGCCACATGGGACGGCGAGACGAGCATGTTTGGCAACGCGCCGAAACAATCAGACATTGTACAGACGCGATCGGGCGGGCGGACGATGGCGCATGCCGCGTTTACACGTAGTTCGCCTGGTAGGCGGTAGATGACGCGCTGTGTTCAGACGACGACGACGTGTTGTCGAGGGGACAAAAAAAAATAAAAAATAAAATATTGAAAAAAAAAATCTTGGTAGCTCCGTTCCGCGCGAACCGATCAGTGTCCACGCACATCGTCATTCGGTTGACTCCGCCGTTCGTTCAGTTTCGGTCTTGCTCGACGTTACCACAGTCGGATCTTACCGGCCGTAATCGCGTATCGAGTGTTATTATTATTACTTCTTTTCTCTGAGCACATACATTTTTTGTTTATTTTCGCCGTTTCTTGAAAACTGTGTGCATTTAGCTTTTATCGTCGTTTCTTTCGATCAGAGCGCATTTGAAAATCATCGTGCACCGGCAATCGACGATCCAACAAAACGCACAGACCACGGCCTGGCTATGGTTAAATAATAATTATTACAATTATAATAATTATAATAAAAGTTATAATATCAAAAAAATATTCTACGTTTATGGTGTGTACAATTGTGCGAATGATAACGCCGTCGTAGGAGTAGGACGTCGGAGTGTGTAACCCACACCTGTGCCATGTCAATAATTGATAACAGATTGATAAAGAAGATTCTTTAGGAACGTCAGATATTTTTATGACCGTTTATTATTATTACTGTTGCGGACTGCCGAGTTATTGTCGTCGATTGCAGAACACACGTCGTACCGGGACGTGTTTTCCGGATCCTTCCTGGGAGCTGGACACTTGCCATTCGTCGCCACGGTCTGCATTTCACAGTCAACGGTTCGCTCGTACCAGGTAATTATCGTACAGAAGACTAAACACTACTGTCGTAGATAATTCAGGAAACCAAATAGGTCTCGGTGGACCTCATCTTTCATAGGTGCCAGTTTTCAGTTATTATTATTTTTTTTTTCATCAATATACGCTATCTGATCTGAAAACATCATTAAGTATTATAGATGGATTTAATTCATCTTTCTCCTAAATATTTGGGAAAATTATTATCCTATGGAACAAACCTGAAACCCATTATAATGAAGGGTTTTAGTTGGTTAGAGTTTCTAAATTCAGTTTTTTAACTGGAACTCAATTTCAATTTTGCACAGAAGATCTATTGAAATGAGTATTTTTTAATTAAAATAGGAAACATAACTACATGATCTGGAGATCATATTGACCATATCTAATTGTTATTATATTTATTTTTTTACTTATTTCCTTCCAGAATTATCCATTTGATGAATTCAAGTACAATTAACTACAAATGCTTAAATCTTGAACTATTTGTGTTTATAAAGTAGCATCAGAATTTAATCATATGTAATTTAGCCAAAAGCAAATTTATTATGTTTCTATATCACTATCTATGTAATGTTAGGTATTATACTTTTTGTTAAAAAAATTAGGGCAAAACAACAAAAGTCAATTTTTAATATGATACTATTTGAATATTAATATTTTATGATAATGATTTAGTTTTATTTGACATTAAAAACTAATGTTATCACCCTAACCATAAGTAGGGGGATTAAAAATTATTATTTTTATTTTTAAACTATCATTTATTAAATTATTATTTTATAATAGTTAAAATATAAATAACTATCGTTTTCCACTAGTTATAAATAAATAATTTGAAGTGTTTATTATTACATACCTATGAACATGATTTATTAATTTAATAGGTATAATTTATTTCATAAGTTATATTTTTAATAATTTCCTGGTTAAAGGTTATTCAGCATAGACATATGATGTAATTTTAGTTATGTAAAGAATAAAGGTATATTATATATTTATTTATAAAGTAATGAACTTTATAAATTTAACATTTATAGTTCGGCTACAATTTTTTATTAAAATCTTATTTAATTTAAATAATAAACTTCAACTTATATGTACTAAAAAAGTCATTGTTTTTCATTATAAATTATAAATATCCTGTCGATTTCTTTAAAAATGTTTGATTGTTGGTATACTAAATATCTTAAGTATATAATATATATATAAAAAAGTTTTAACTATACTTACAGTAATATTATTAAACCAACATGCCTATTTATTTGAACTGTAGGATTTATGATGGCAATAAATAAGTGTCTATACTATTTATTGTTTAGGGTGTAGTAGAGTCGCTAAATTTGTGGTACTATTTTTAATCTACTGTCAAAAAATCATTAGTACTTAGGATATACTTATAACGAACCATCTATGTGAATAGTATTTACCTTTTATACTATACATACTATTATTTTAAGATGGTTACCAGATAAATTATATAAACTAATATTTTTTATAATTTTGGGTATGAATAGCCACAATGATTAAAGTAGGATTTTGTATTCTTAAAATTATCTCTGTATTTTAGGTTTAATACAATAATAGTATTTTAGATATAACAATATCATTTTGAAAATAGTTCTATGGTCTTATTTGTTATTTCTTGTATTTGATAATTGCTTGTATTTGTTAATTGCTTATATATAGTATATTAAATGATTTTTAATCTGTAGTTGTATGTGTTCTAACAACACTTATTGTGCTTATCAAGTTCCAATTGCAATTAATACTCAAATTGGAAACTGTACTTATAGTCCATATTATTTTTTTTCTAAAATAAAAATTATTGTTTTCCTGATAAGTTTAAACCATAGATTGTTATATTTCCAATGAATCTGTGCTGAATAAGTTTTTCTTTGATTTATTTTATTGGTATCATAGACAAACAGATAGATTTTTCTATGTTGTATCTTGTACATTTTACTTAAAGTTTAAAGGTTGTGTCGAGTTTTTGATTATAAAGCTGGTTTATTAGATTTGTTTAAAATGTAGATAATGATTTTTTTCAATATTTAAATTCACTATGAATACAATTTCATAATACTAACATATAGAAATTTATTCATTTAATTGTTATAACAATTATTTATTTTTTTAATTTTTTCTCTTAAATTTTTAAATTACGGTGACGAAATATACATTTCTATACAGTAATAGGATATATCTCATTAAATAAAAAATAATATACTGTCATGTTAATATGTTAATATGAACTATTTGTATGAAATATTATATCAGGTCTGAATGCTTACTGCATTTTATCAAAAACTATTTATGTTTCATATTAAATCATTTTGTACACAAAATACTTCATAATTAATTTTATTATGTTTATCATCACATAATTTGATTGGTAGAACTTAGGACTTGGAGTACTATTATTAGGAGTATTTTTTATCCATAATATAAGTTTACCAAATGTTATATGTTTAAAACATTAATAAAATAAATATAATACATAAACATATTACTTTTTAATTTTTTTGATATAATAATTAAAAAAATAAAATGGAATTTCTATTTTAAATTTGAATATAATGTATGTTAAGCAGTTAAAAAATATGTGAATAATAGCTTTGGTAGCTATAAATAAAATTATCCACTTGGTTAATGATACAAATATACCTAATGATTATTTGCATATATTGTCTTTATTGATGACAGTTTAATATTTATATGCAAAAAAAATTGTATGGGTTGTTGCATGTCTAAAATATTAATTACAATATATATTTGAAAGATAGTGTAAAATTTGAAAAATTGTTATAAGATGTTATTAAAACAAATGTTAGATAAATAACTAAAGTAAACTCTATTTTTGTACTATTGTTTATTGAAATATGATAACAATCCTATTTAAAAGTATATATTTATCAGGGCCGAATTTAGAGAAGTGGAGGCCTCGGGGCAACTAAGGAGTGGGGGCCCTCTGGCCCCAAATTATTGTACAAATAAAATGAACAATTTTTTTTTTAAAGTAGATTCTTTTCTTTTCTTAGTATTTAACTAACATATATAAATATGTATATAATATGTAAAAATTTAAATTTGAATATTAAATAATAAATAATAATCTCGCACCACTCGCACTTAGAAAAAGGAAAATCGAATAATATTATTATCGCGCGTATGGCGTTCGCGGGTTCACGTCAATCGTCAGTGGCTGTGGCGGTAGCGGTGGAGTTAAGGACGCGTCAGATTTACTGATAAATAAACATGCTGGTGACATATTTTCATGGATAATTACACATCGACAATCAGTGTTAGATTTATTTTTATCCTATTGGTCACTTTCGACATGACGGTGGGGTGACAGTGGAATTGTAATTTGAATTTTTTTTTTTTTTTCCGAAGTCTTTATTGTGGAGGCCCCGATTGCCCTCTCCTAAACCCGGCCCTGATACTTATGATAAATATAATAATTTTTTTATTATAAAAATTGTCTACTATTTCTAATAATCATATACTAAATTTATCAATCTAGATAGTTGGAATAAATTATCAAAGTAGATAAAATATATAAAGTTGGTATCATTTTTATTTTTTTGAATCGACAAACTAATCACTAAAACAGTATACATGCTTTTTGAAACAATCAATAAGGTCAAAGACTGGATTGTAGAAGGAAGACCTACAACTATTGCCAAATGTAAGGGTGTCCCATATTAACAGTGGACTTTGTGTATTAACCATACTAAGTTCCTGTTCAGATATAAAAGTGCATAACATACAACGCTATGTTTTTTTTTTACTCCACTGTTGGTTTAGTTCAAGACCCAAATATAATGATATAGTAGATGTCTACTTATCGGTTTATTTTTTTTTTTAATAGATATTATAATACAAAAATGCTCTTTTCTGTTATCATTTACTATTATCTTGCTACCAATATTGCGATTAACACTCGTGCATTATCATCATTACAATTGATCTGTATTAGCACGTTTTATGTTATACAGTAGTATATATAAGAAGAGGCCCCTCATCTACACTCTACTGGGTGTGGCCTAGAGGGTCAAGGACCAAATATGCTGCAAGCTAATCAACATTCCACTGAGAATATATCATATATGATAATATTATACCTAAAAACATCATTGATAATATCCATTATCTATAATATTGAACAGAAATTATATTTATTTCCTATTAATTATTAAACAATACTATTAATCGTATATTATCAATGTTTAGGCAATGATATCCTATTGTTTTTTTCATAGTATTTGTAAATATTAAAAATTAATTTTTTATTTTTAAGCTTTTTCCTAATTTAATTCTGTTTAGTTGTAATACAACAACTAAAAAATTTTTGTTTTGTGTTTATTTTCTTTATCTTAATAAACAAATATGTAATTTTAAATTCAATTTAAAAGAATCCAAGTATGTTAGTAATTTCTAACTTTTTAATTTGTTATATTTTCTACATAATTTCAATAATAGTATAATCATTATGTATGTATATATCTTGAAATCTGAGAAGTATTATGTTGTTGATATTTATTACGTAATATATATCTGTATTTTCTTTTTAGGTTTAATTTTAAAACCTTATCATTTTTATCGCTATCAAACGACAATTATTATACAATTATTATTTTTATTTGATATAGACATTAGTTACTTTTTGGTTGATTTTCTTAAATTATCAGTTTCAACGTTAGTGTATTTTTTCTGTGCATTTTATTTTTATTTGTAAAAGCGATTTACCTATAATATAATATAATATAATTTTTCATTTTATCGATAGACACTTAATTTTATTTATAAAAACGTTCACACTATATTTATTGACAACATTTTTATCTAAATATATTTTTAGAGTACTTTCTTTTACTTATGCATTTAACTAATTACTTGTGGAATAATATTTAAAATAAGCTTTTTTATGCGGAGGAGTATTAATTATAAAACCTTAATCTATGTTTACATGGGAAGCATAAACATTTTTAGCATACCACGTTTACATTTCCGTTTTGATTTTATTTATTATAAATCTTCCGTGTATGTTTAACTACATTAAACTATTTCTCACGATATGTTCTATGTTGTGCTGTTCTTAATATCTAACGAGTTAATGATGTTAATTAAATTTGACCAAACTAACGCATACAAGTTTTTCATTTTTGATTTTGGCGTGGTACCTTCGTACAATTTATCTTTGTAGGTCTCATATTTATTTAAGTATTATTATTTTTAAACCGTGTTCCGTTAAATTATTGTTTTGATCCCATAGAAGTTTTGAAGTAGATTTATTATCTCGTTTATGGCTAGAGAACAAGAAGTATCACTGTTAATTTTTTTAACATTGAAGAATGTTAGTTTAAGATTTTTATGTAGACATTGGTATTTCATGTGTAAGTTTATCGCACATAGATATTTTACAATATTATGGTAAATGAATTCTTGGCTAATCTATATGGTTAATTATAATACGTATAATTTGTAGTCAAAGGATTATAGTAATAAATTAATTTTTTTTATAGTGTATATATCGCTGATCTACGTAGGACCTACGTCGTAGGTGAACTGGAATTGAATGTTTCCATGCTAGGGATCATATTGATTCTATAAATTTTAATCAACATATTATTCTATCCAAATTGTATACCTATTTATGAATACATTCACAAGTTGATTGATTAAATAATTATTTTTTTGATGGTTGTAATTTATTGATAATTAATTATATGTATGTATTACGTCAAACTGTGGTTTGTATATATTTACGCCAAAACATTTGGCCTATAGCTTATTGATGCTCTTTATTATATACTATATTGCACATTAATGGTATTAATAAAACATTCTTAAAAAAACAGTCTTAACTAGGAATTAAATGTTTTTTAAAAAACCCTTTTGTTGTTAAATAACTCCTGAATAATTATATTTTTAATGCGATGTAATATTTGTATGGTGTAAGGTAAATATTAATATTTCTATAAAAAAATATTTATTATTCTTAAACTGTTCTCTGCAAATTAAACTCGTCCTACCGCAATAATGTCATTGGTTTAGTGTAGTGTAGGGAGGGGTATATGGATACCATTTTATTTTGTGCTATGGATATTAAGTGAAGAAAAGTGTGTAGCATATTAACGGCCCAATTGCTATATGACATCATTCATATTAATACATAGTAGGGGAAATTATTTGTTACTTTAGCTGTACAGTTGAGAATATTTTAACATGTGTATCAATAATGAATAATAGTGATTCATTTAAGGCCTTCATTATTATTACAGTTGTACACTATGAATAAGTCTTTGTTAATTTCCATTGATTTTTTAAAAATAAACATATTTAAAAGTAATTTAATTCAAGTACAAATGCTAAATTGTATAAATTGTTGAAGGTGTATTATATATGGTATGATAAATAAAGAGTTATGGGAAAAACGATAATAATAAAAGAAAAATATCTGACAATTATATTATCATGTTATTTTTTTTATTCATTTTATAAAAAATTAGTTCTGTTACCACTTTACATTTTTTTAAATTATTTTATATTTTATATCTTAGATTTTTGAGTTGTAAAACTTTAAAACTGCAATACTAAACAGTATAGGAATATTGACTATTATGGTTTTTTCCTGTTATCTTTCAAATATTAAAAATAATTTCTTTTACTTTTTGTTTATTAAGTTTTTATTTTTTCTTACATTCCAGTTTAAATTTTAGATTTAAAATAATTACAAATATTAATTGTTAAAAATAGTTTATTGAATATTATTATTTGTTTTTCATTGTGTGTTCTTTAAAGATTAATAATTATAAAATTATGAAATCTATGAGACACTATCAACTTACAAG
This sequence comes from Sipha maydis, assembly GCA_034509805.1. Lineage (NCBI taxonomy): Eukaryota > Metazoa > Arthropoda > Insecta > Hemiptera > Aphididae > Sipha > Sipha maydis. Next base: position 65,111 of record JASXSY010000076.1, on the reverse strand, counting down.
TACTTCATTGCTCCAATCATATATTCTTTAGATTACTCAATGAAAACTATTTGTTTTAGGTGTAAGTAAATATCATTGAACATGTCACATCATAGTGATGACAATATGCTCATAGCAAGTAGTGATTCATTTTGGGAACCTGGCAATCACAAACGTACAACCAAAAGAATTGAAGATGGTTATCGATTATGTAATGACCTTATTACACTTATACAAGAACGATCAGACATCGAAAAAGCATATGCTAAAAGTTTAAAAGGATGGTCCAAAAAATGGAATGAAATCATTGAAAAAGGTCCCGAGTATGGAACAACAGAAGCAGCTTGGAAAGGTGTACTAGTTGAAGCAGATAGACTATGTGATTTACATGTAAGAGTTAAAGATGACTTATGTAATGACATCATGCAACAAGTCAAAACGTGGCAAAAAGATAATTATCATAAGGTAAGTAGTATATTTTTGACAAACAAAATATGTGTGTATAATATAACATATTAGTTAATTTATATAATTTTACTAATTTTATTTCAGACTGTTTTACACATTAAAGAACGAAAAGAGATGGAAGAATCATTTAAAAAAGCTCAAAAGCCTTGGTGTAAACTATTAACCAAGGTTAATAAAACAAAAAATGAGTACCATATTGCATGTAAAGCAGAAAAATCAGCATCAAATCAAGAACGAAATGCTTCTGCTGATAGTTCCTTGTCAATGGATCAAGTAATTTTATTTTAGAGTCTACATAAAATGTAATGTAATTAAAAATTTAAATATTATGTGTTGTTCAGGTGAAAAAAATGCAAGATCGTGTTGCCAAATCAAAAGAAGAAGTGCAAAAAGCCAAAGAAAAATATGAAATGGCTCTTCAAGAATTAAATGCCTACAATCCAAAATACATGGAAGATATGACTGTTGTGTTTGATAGATGTCAAGAAACAGAAGCTAGGAGATTGCAGTTTTTCAAAGATACTTTATTTACAATACATAAGTGCCTAAATATTTCTCAAGATCCTATGTAAGCAAATAATAAAAATCAATTTTTATAAATTTTAATATTATTATTTAAAAATTAGATTGCCCCAAATATATGAAGAATTTTATCATACTATTAACAATGCTGATCATGAGAAAGATTTACGGTGGTGGTCGAATAATCATGGTGTAAATATGGCTATGAATTGGCCTTTGTTTGAGGTTAGTTTATTTATATAACAATTATTACTACATTTTGATTTTTTGAATTGTAGAAAGCTATTTATAATTTATTTACTAGATGCATATGAATTTTTTGGTTTATGCCTCAATTTAATTTTTAATAATTGTAGTAAAATATTGAATCTAATTTGTGTGCATGTGTGTTGTCGTGTTATTCTTCTATAGGATTATATAGAAGAGTTCCGTGAAATATCCAAAGGGAAACTTAAAGAATCTATACCAGCTGGAACAATTACATTAATCAATCAGCGATCAGTTGGCGAAGATTTGCATGTAAATGTTAGTGTGCATTTATTTTTAGTTAATTTACACATTAGTTAAAAAGAGTGTTATTAGAGTATAACCTATACTGTACAATTTAGAATACATCCTATAATTTATTATGCATTGTCTTGATAATTTTTCTGAATGTTATGATGTTTATTACTTTTTTATTCTACTTTGTTTTATTTTTTTTAGGATTTGCATTTAACTAATCCAAAAATAAATAGCAAAAAGCCAGCTGTTGCATTATCACGGTCCAATGATAGTACAGATGATCATAAACAATCAACAGAAAAATCTAATGGAACAAAATCACATCCAATAACGTGAGTTATTTGAGTATTTAAAATAATAAAAAAAAAAAAAAACAATTTTGTTTCTTTTTTTGTAAATGGCTCCTATACGTGTCATCTAGATTCCTAATGAAGGGGCCGTGCACCGGACCTTATATACCTGTGTTAATTGGTAAGATCGGTTACACGTGTCCTATTACTTCTTTGTACTTAGAAATTCCTTTCAATCCATAGTATTATTAATATAATTACAGTAAAACCTATAATGTTTGATTTAATACAAAAATATGTAATTATATTTATAATATTTATTTTAAATCCATTATAGCAATGGAGCGTCCAACAGTCAAACACCAGACTCAAACCCATTTGAGGAGGAGGAATGGGATGAGGAAGAAGGAGTTGGTCCCGATGGTGCGCTTGTGGACAATGGCGAACCCGGTGTACCTGTAAAAGCACTCTATGATTACGAGGGTGCTGAAGCTGATGAACTTAGTTTCAAACAAGGTAAAAATTAATGATTATAAGCAAAATAAAAAGTGCTTGCAATGATTAAAATATTAACTTTAATCATAGGTGATCTTTTTGAAAAATTAGAAGATGAAGATGAACAAGGTTGGTGTAAAGGACGTAAAGATGGTCGAGTTGGATTATATCCTGCCAACTATGTAGAATCAGTATCGTAAACAATAAATAATTTTGAATATCAAATAATATGTATAATATTAAAAAAAAAAACAACAATGACGTCAGTGGCAGTTATTTCTCAATATCAAAGGGTTTTGTCCCTATCCTCCCCTATTACTCTTGTTGAATTAGTTATGTCTTATCACTTACTGGAAATTGAAAATAAAAAATTGTTACCTAAATAATATATAATTTCATAAGCTTTAGGTATCAATATATATATATATATAATATATCAATATAAAGTGAAAAAATCCTAGAGGGGGAAAATCTACCAATTGCTCTCCTTAGATAACTGTCATGGAATGACGTACATGCACCACTGTGTATTGTTTGTTCCTCTGCCAAAAAAGATGTTGTGATCCAATTAATATTTTTGGAATATTGGTTGTTTAAAAATTAAATTGTTTGTTAATTTATATATATTTAATAGAAGAAAACTTTTGGTGTTTCTTTTTTTTTTTGTTAAAATAAGGGAACAACTAGTTCAGATAATAGAAACAGATATTATTTAATATTTTTATTTTCAATGATAATTTTACTTAGTATTTAAATTATTTTAATTGATTCTTAATCTATTTGCTGGCATTATCTACTCTGTGAAATATTTTAGAGGTTTATGTAATTACCTATTTATTCAAACAGCATATAATTAAAATAAATGAATATTTATTATTAATATTATTATTTAAAGTTAAGGTTGAGTGTCACGTATTTTAAATATGTTCCAAAACAAGGTTTTATAGATCAAATCAAATCTGAATCAATACAATGTATAATTTGCATAGGACAAACATTTTTATTAGATATTCTTAAGGAACATTTAAACAGTGTTTCAATTTTAAATTATATTATTGAGCCTGAAAAAATTTAGTTTAAAAGATAATCCGTTATGAAATTAATTTTGAATTAAATTGATTTATTTCCATTTTGTTATGTAACTAATTTAAACACAATATCTATTTCTACAAGAATATTAATATATTATTATTTTCTCAGTAGAACTGTATTATTGGTAACTAATTGTTGTTAATTTTATTTTTAAATAAAACATTTACTAATAATTATTATGATTATACAAATATTAATTTGCCATTAGATTGTAAAATAAAATAAAAATTGTTAACTAATATTTTTCTAGTTATGTTTTGTACATAGAATATAATATATTATTAGCATTGATTCAAATGTAATTGATTACATTTTGTTGAGTGTATCTAAGAAATTTTAATTTGGAAACACTTATGAAGACCATTTTTATAACCATGTAAAAACTGATAAAGGCAAAAATAATTTCTAAAGAAATAAATATAATTATAGAACTTTATAGTTTCTCAAAAAAACCAGATGTACTAAATTCTCATTAACAAAGAAATAATCATAAAATAATGATTATATAATATCTTAAATTATTATTTTATTTTACATAATAATTAAACTAGACATCTGATAATCAGATCATAAATGTCCCATAGAATATAAGGAACCATATCCCACGCTTGTATGTTGAATTTATTCTATACTACAACTTTTATTTGTTATGTTTCAACATTTATTATTTACTATTGAAATGATGAATCATCAAGTTTCAAATATTGTATGCTATGTGAGATAAAATATTTTTATTTATTTATTAATATAAATGGCACTTAACGTTGAACAAATGGCAGTGGTACACAAGCATACACAATGAAAATCATTCTACTCATTATTTTATTCATATTCGAAAATAATAAATTAAACAAATTGATACTCAATCATTTTTTCACCATGACCTAATTCAAATTATTAACCTTTTTTTATTTTATTTAAAAATTATTCATTAATATTTAAAAACGTAGGCAACGCATAACACATTGTAAGTATTTTTCCCGCTAGTGTTTTTTTATCTACTCTGTATACGTAACATAGCGTATGTTTCAATCTTAAGTGGTTTTATCTATTACATTTACAATTGACATTCGTTAAATTTAAATTTAAAGTGTTGTTATATTTAAAAATCCAATTTAAAATTGTATTATTATACCTTGTAGCTTAAGAGAGAAAGTCATCTTTTTCTTTTTGTACTTTGGTCGCAATTAATTAATGTTTAATAGTTTTGGTTAAGTTTAAAGTAATTATAATTAAAACTTAAACATAACTTGTCAATTAACTATTCTATATTATAAAGTTAATTTTTATTCAATATTTTTGCTTGTTTGATCAATTGAATGTGATAGAGATATTTCTGAGAATAAGTTTATACATTTTTCAGGCTACAGTACAATGCACTGTTCTTATAAATGTATTAAATGCAATCATAGAGTATACAAATGTTGATAATTTATGGTTGTAATTGAAACAATCTAGTGGCCTCCAAATTATGGCTAGGTGTAGTAGCTTCCTCTACATCTAGAAAATAAGGGGTTGATGGGTACTATAACATGTAAGTTAAAATAATAAACTTGACACATTAATTATGATTATTGTTAATGTTAATAATGATAATATTGTATTATTCAAGTTCTAAGTCATTTCTATGCTATTATTTGTATAATACCTATAATACCGACAAGTAAAACAAAAAGTTCTTTAAATGTTAAGGTATTTAGTAAGTGGATGATATAATAATTTCTTACTCTGTACTTGAAAAATAAGTCTGGGGTGCCACTGAAACTATATTACCATATATCACTACATATGTTTCTTAGGAATTTTTCATGAAATTGTATTTAATCAGTACACTAATATTTGTTTAGTTGTTAACATAGTTGTTGTGTGTTTGTATTAATCAAGCCTTGAGTACTCGGTTAATTACCAACAGAGAAATACATCCGTAAATAAATAGGAGAATACTTATAATACTACCAAACACATACGAATAGAAAAAATACCATGTATACAATTTACTGGAAATGGGTTGACAAACAATAAGTATAAAAATAGGGATCACTAGTTGTGATAACATTTTTCTAATATTGTAAATTATGTTGTATATAAATACAGTAAGCATTTCTTAACGAATGTTTTTTCTTTTTAATGAAATACAATTTCCTTTATATAACACTAAACAAGTAATTTAATTTATTATTCACACAGACCCTGTCAGCGGTAACAGTATTTAAAATAAATATCATATAATATATTGGAATACAGAAACAAAATAAACTAATTAAATAATTGAGCGTGTCCTAACAATGTATACCATAAAAAATACACCATATTTCAAAAGTCCACATTAGAAAAATTAAATTATTAAATACATTTAATTCAACAATAATACCTTAATCATACCCTAACAGATTTTTTTTGTCTTTTTTCCCTTTAATGCAGTATTGTTTTCATCAATGTGGAACGAAGTAATTAAGTCGACCAAAGGTAGAAATATGTTTCTTGCCACTGTTCCATGTAATCGAGGAGAGGCCGCATGAGCGGACCGACCAACGGCACTGAGTTCACAAACCATTGTAAAAATGCGCGAATATGTTTTTCTGAATAATTTTCGAAGAAAGGAGATCGCACTATGTACATGGCCAGATTAAGTGCTCGTTTTGACAACACCAAACGTTGTTGGGGGGTGAGATTTTTCGATGATTTTAACCTATGCAAACTGTATTACGGGAATAATTAACGAAAAATTAAATAATTAGAAACAAAAAAAATATTTGCAAGTATATTCTATTTATAAAACTCACCTAATATATTCGATTGTTAGGGAAATGAACCAAGGTTTCCACGAATGCTCGCCAAACACACACATACTGCCCAAGTGAACAATTGGTTTCATTATGTACATAGTCTGAAAAAAATGTACCAACTCATTATAACCAAACGAACGATTTAATTGGGCCGGTATTTGAAATCGCATTAAAAATATTAAATGATTTCAAAAACAATCAATGGGTATAATTATCAAGTTTAACCTCAGCAACAATGTGTCTGTCGTCTATTGTTCTGCCGGAACCGTTGTTGAGTCTATCAGCTCTCGGAGGAGCTTCCCACGTGCGTCGGTTTATCGGAGGAGCTGAAATGAGAAAATGCACAAGAGTATTGTTATGCAATTTAAAGAAAAAAATAAAGATTTAATTGTGTCAATATTCACCGTTTTCCATTTTACGAATCGTTCGTCCCGACGGTAATATTATTACACCGTCAAGCCCGTCGTTCTTCTGTTTGATGCCCAGCGTTTTACGATCTAATGGTTGTACAGGAGGCGATTCGAGCATGTGGAGCTTGTGCACGTGTAACAGATACAAACGTGCCAAACATCTGAAGAAAAAAATAATATTTGCATTAATAATTATTGGACCAACAGACGTTTATATGACCATACGTGTGCGCATGGAAGACATTTTGTATTACATTGGTGTTAAACTGTTAATGAATTATACATGTATATTTATTATATTATTTGTTTAAACAATTTCATTTAATTACATCGTTTGAACTCTACATGTCGGTATTTTACAATGAAATTTACATGCACAGTTATAGTAATTAAACAGCAAAACAATAAGCACACATGATGTATAAACGTATCAACATGATTGTACGCATCTTTTTTATAGTAATTTGATATTGGTCATGGATTCATTATGGATAAAATTAGAAGTAATTGACAGTTGGAGCACCCACACCTAAAGTACATAAATTATTCGCCTCGTTTCAAACATTTATTATAAGTTGAAAAAAATAATAATATTTAATTGTTAATGAATTTGAACATTATTTTTCTCATCAAGTTATATTTGTTAATACATGTGTTAATGGATAATTAAATTAGAGTCGTACGCTTAAAACGTTTAAACATGCAGCAGCTTAGAATTCGCATCAATTAGTATAATGATAAATTAAAAACTATGCAGCATAACTTAATATATTTATTAAACATATATTTGTATTTGAATATTTATATTGTAATAATAATTAATATCATATTCTAACATTATCTTAAACAAAAATGTCCAATACCTCTACCGAAATAAAATTTTATTTAATCAACAATTTTTATTGATCAATAATGTAAATATAAATGACCTTTCTTCTACAGTACAATCCGAGTTCTATTTACAATATTATGATAAACTATGCAAGTAATATTCAGAGTATACATTAATAATAGTTGACCAATTACGTCAGTTAAAAATAACCTAAAATAAATTGTATTACAATTAATAAATTAAATAATTACAATTTTCAAATTGCAAATTATTTTTCAAGTTCAAATAATGCAGAACTTATTAGAATGACATCTTGAATACTGAGATAATTTAATTATTTTATCCTAGTGTAATACTTATCGAAGTGCTTAATACAAACTAGTAATTCATTTATACATAAATACTACAATATAGCTGTCGTGTATATATGTAAAAAAAAATTAACACGTTATTAATGAAGGTTGAAAATTATTGTATTAAATTTTATTAATTTAAGAACCTGTCGAATGGTATGTATTATATTATCATGCTTATATTATTATCATGCTGCATGTACTTGTCCGTTGAATGAATAATTAATTTCCAAACATGATGCGTTTTTATACTCGAACATGACTTGAAAAAATATATGCGATATTTTTTAATCTCGTTTTAGACATTTTACAATGTACATAATTCATAAAATGCTGAATAAGCTGAATTCATAAGTGTTACGGCTCTTGATAAACGTATACTATTAAATGCAGTATGAGACGTTAGAGGTCGACATAAGGATACACTCCCTTAACTACTAGACGCTTTACAAGAAACAGGGTTTAATTTATTTGAATTACATTAATGAAATAGGCATGCTTGATTACTTGTTCACAGTTTAAAATAGAATGTGTTCAGTAAAAATAAAATACATATATATGCGTTTATAAGTAGACCGAATAATATTTAGAAAAAAAATAGGATTCCAAACCCACTCATTTAGTGTTAATGCGGGGGTGTACATAAATACGAATCTATAAAGAGAGGCAAATGAAAGCTTAACAAAGAAGGTTGGACGTAAACTTGAGATGGGTTATTGAATCAAATTTTTAAAACTACGAAAACAATATTATAATAATGCAATTTAAAAACAATAACGAAAATAACTCATAAATTATAATTCAATATGTAATATTTTTGTTATTATTTTTTTGAGATACTTGAGATTTTTCAATAATGAAGAAAATATGTACACTTTTTTTTATAGTAAATTGTATTATAAATATTATAATAATTCACAAAAATAAAAAAATCAATAAAATCAAAACTTTGCCTGTCACGCAATAGGCTAAAATATAACCGAGGTACAACGTACGGTAAATTATACTTATCTTGTCAAATGTTGTTTTTGGCTTTGAAACACGATAATTCAAAAATATGTGATTGTAAGACAACTTAATGACGTCTATGATCAGTAAAAAAGTCAAGAACTATTCAGCAATATATACAAAATATACGTATTAATCGTAACCTATAAAATTTATCAATAGGTACTCATTTACAGAGTTTAACTGTTTACCCGGTTTCGTTAGACAAAAAACAAGAAATATTTTTATCAAAATATAAATTTGTTCAGTTAGAAAATACAATTTTAAATTAATATAAATAACTCGACCAACTACCGAGACATTTAATAATTAAATAACATTTAATTATCACATAAAAATCTTATACGATTTAGAATATTATATGATAATATATTTACAATTTATCATGATAATAAAATAATTCTAAGCAGAAAATTATTTACCCTATACGTAGGTATCAAAAACCATAAAATTATACGGTCAACGCACGCTTAGGCGACAAATCAAAAGAACGTACAGCCCGCCCGATCAGTGTTGTACTACAAGCGGGGCTACCATTTGGATCGCTCTGTATACACTATGCACTGACAACATTTAGATAACAAAAAATAAAAATGAAATCAACCGGTTATAATATAAACTGTATGGTACACTTCAGTACACCGTGGACGTATATTAAAGAGTATAATAGCAGTAATTGGTAACCATGCAACGATAATCTATTCATATTACTTTTCAATTGTTTTCTTAAAACACAAATGTAAAAACAAATACTGGGAATGGTTTAACTACTATTTAGATCTCTTTACAGTGTAAAAGCAAATAAGGCATTATTTAAAACAAAACTCCCAACAAGTTAACAGTCAACTGTAACATATCCAGTACACAAGCAGCAGTACATAAAAATGGCATCTTTTTTAAAATGGTACAGAAATTGCAGTCAAACTTATCCGATAAGGACAAATCTTGTTCAAACAGGTATGTTACAGTATTCAATGTATTACATTTTTGGATAAATATTATTGTAATTTATTTTAGGACTGTTATTTGGTCTTGGTGATATAATGGCTCAAGGTGTAGTCGAAAAGCGCAAACCTGATGAAATTGATTGGTTACGTACAGTTCGTTATGCGTCTATTGGGTGTGCGGTTGGGCCATCACTCAGTATGTGGTACAGAACATTGGACAGACTTGGAACTCGTAACACAGTACCAATAGTTGCTAAAAAAATATTGATTGACCAATTGATCGCTTCGCCAATTGTTAATGGAACTGTAATGATTATGAGTAGAGTATTTAGCGGTGATGAATGGCCACAGATACAAAAGAAACTAGAGAGCAACTATGTCACTGTAATGCTCAATAGCTATTTGGTAAAAAAATTTAATAATTTTTTTAATGAACACATTTTATAATGCTACAATTTTTTTTAGATCTGGCCAGCTGTACAAACATTTAATTTTACTGTTGTCCCACAACAGTACCGAGTCTTAACAGTGCAAATAGTATCATTAGCTTGGAATACATACCTTTCATTCATGAGTGTTGGTGGTGGAACATCAAAATAATTAGAAATGAAATAAAATTACAATTATGAGGACATTTGTGCCATGAATTATTTTTGAAATTAATAGTTATTGTATAAATTTGATGTATCATTTGTTATTTGAATATGATCTTAAATATAATTTTCTTAGTTGATATATTTATATATTTTTTTAATGTAACTGCAAAAATGTATACATTGAAAACTAAACATTTGTCAACTTAAATATTTTAATCATTAATAAATCTTATTTATTTCTTATAAATTATATTGAATGAAAATAGTAAATAAAACTTTAAAAATTAAAATTATTTGACACTAGTCAGATAAAATTTGATTAATATAACTTATTAACAGTCATTTTCTATTCTGACTTATGTAAAACTGCACAAGATAATGTTAAGGTAAACAGTTATTTAATAATTACTTTATAGATTGTAAAAGAACAATAATAATCCATCGTCCTTTAGTACCCCATAATCTTGTAGCAGATACTTCTATAAACACTTCAATATAATCAACCATTGTAAGAAAACGTTTAATATTGTCTGGACGAAATATTTTTTTCTTTTCTTTTTCATTCACCAATGCTGAGGTTTTGGCACAACTTAGTATAATTTGATCATTAAATAACATCATAAAATTTGACATGGAATAAATAAGCTCAGCTAGTATTGTCGAGTTATTGATTCGACCTGCAAATATGAGCGAAGAATGTCAAGAATGCCACCAGAATGAATTAAGGTTTAATAAAAAAATACCAGCTAGAAAATATGATATCCATTTTATCGAGGCTTCTAGATCTGTAGTGCGTTCTGGATGAGTACTGACCCATTTCACGTAATGTTTATAAAGTTCTCTTAACGTAGGTATGGATAAATTTTCCATTTTGTTACAATATTTCAATATTGGTGAAAATCTGACAAATAAATAAGCTATATTAAAGAACAAATTGAACGATTAAACACAGAATACAATATTTTTTAGGATTCGTATTGGTAGCTTATATCATATCTAGATGACAAAAGTGATAAGTGATAACATTAACATTATCACGGACTAAAATGTTTTAAACGTTTACTTTAGTCCGTGAACATTATCAACCCACTTTTTGGTTGATAACAGGATCCAATGTATACCATACTAAGAATTACAAGTGTAGATCGAGTTTATAGTAAAAAAGTTCAACGGAGTAGGTACAGAATTTATTTTCATTTTGTGCATAGGCACAACTAGTGTTTTATTTTTGGGGGGGTTAATTTTTTTTTTTTTTGTATACATTTTAATTTGTATATGTATCTATTATGCGGAGGAGAGATAAATATTTAGGGGGGCAGGATAAATATGAAGGGGAGCTAAGCCCCTCCCTAGCCCCCCTTATACGACTATGATTTTGTAGTAGCGCAAAAAAAAAACTAAAATATTAAAAAAATTGAAAACTACTTACCTGAATTTTTTATCGTTGAATAAACATTCCAAAACATCATTCTGCAAAGTCATAAAATAATGTAAACCAACTAGACATGCAATCTGCTGTAGATATGCACCTATCTACATGCTATAATTAACTCAATCGTTCAATTTTATCGGAAACCGAAAGTAGGTATACATTATAATTTATTACGCATATTTTATGATATAATTAAATGTTTTAATCTTTAAGCTGATAAATCTTAAATACCAATGTAAATGTGTAATATGTATACACCCTTGTACTGTGTCCGGCGTAGTGTTTCTGTCATTCGATTTGAAAATTGTTTTCGAACACTTACAATATTTTTTCTTCGTGACTTAATATTATTTGAGTACAAACAAAAATACTCAGAACTTTCTTCAGAAACAAAGTAGTTTTAATAGCTAAATATTTATTACATTTTTTATTGGCGTGTATTTTAAGTTGATATATATATTTTTTTTTATTCTAGTTAAATTTAATATTAAATTATGTTATTTAAGCAAATCAAGGTTCTATGCATATGTTCTCTAATCAGTAGCCTGAAATATTTAAGTATCATAAAATTGGCACGATCGGGAAATCAAGAAGCTTGTAAAAACTAAAAAGTTGATTTTGATCGCAGCTGACGACGGATTGGTAATCATTTTGTTGTGAATTTTACTATCGGTAAACGGTAATCGTTTTCCAGATCATTGAATAAGATCGACGCATTTATATAATGAAAATTGTAAGCGATGTGGACATAAATGTATGATGAACAAATCACAATCTCAAATAAAAAAATATAAAAAAAATAAAATATTTAATTGAAATTAAAACCTACAGTTAAAAAAAAAAAAAAAACTCAAGCATAATAATATAAGAACAGATTTCCTATGTACATTACGAGTTTAGTCATGAAATAAAAATGTTCACATTTTTTACTTAATTCGTGATATTTATTTTATAGGTATTTAGTTTTTATACAAGAAAATATAAATTCATTATTATTATTTCAATAATAGTACACTACTAAGTCTTATCGTTTTAGAGCTTTAACTGCAAACGATAATGTCTAGAAGAAATTGTTTTTTATTAAATTATTTCATGTCATTCCGCTATCCACTAAAAGTAATTCCACTTTTCCATATTTTAATAATACTTTGATTTAACAAAAAACGATTATTTTGTAGCGTGCTGTTTTTTAATAGTTAGACATTATTACATTAAATACAATAGTATTACAAATCAGAGAGTATATAATATACTATATACTATTATGACGTTATAAGGTTGTACTTATTTTCTCTATATAGATATTATGTACCGAATAAATTGAATATTTTAACCAATTCTTATATATAACTCGATATTGTAACATAAAAATAATAAAATGATTGTATTACATATTGCTATTATTTAGTATGTAACACTATAATAAGTCTTACACTATAGTCATAATATTTCTAAGTATCAAGTTTTTAAGTTTTGGAGATTATTTAGAGACATTTATCAGATATTGGTACTCTGAATAATAATGTGAAACCATTAATTTTCCTCTTCTAACAATCTTATAAAAAATGAGTTTGAACTATTTATCTTCATTTTATTTATTTTTTATTGTAATAACGACCGTAGTCGTTTCTCTAAAATACTCGTATTTTGTTTCTATTATTATGTGTGAGTTATTTATGTGTAAAATTCATTTAACTCTGAAAAAATCATCTAACTAGAAAAACTATAAAGGTTTCATAAAACTAATCTGTAATTTTAATGTTTTTTCATATTTTTTTTTTTTTTTATGAAATCGAGTTATTTTTTGACTGATGATGTAATATTTTTTAAGTGATATTCAAGAAAAAATTACAAATGTTAAATTTATTTATAAACTAAAATACTAAATCAATAATATATGTTCATAATATTAATATTATGTATAAATATATCAATTTATATTACATAGATATAATAATAGTAATGCCTATTTTAATTATACTTAATATAGGAAAATCTAAGAAGAAAAGTTTTATTCAAATAAAAACAGATAAAATAGATTTTGTTGAATTCATCCATTTTTTAAACATTACAATTTTGCACATTAAGTTTATACATTTTTAATCTGTTATTTTTATTTATTTATTTAATTGTGTCAATACATCAGATATTTTTACAGTGTTTTACAAGTACAATTTACATTTTATATGTTAATATATTTGTTATATTTACAATAGTGTTTGTGTTTATTTTACATTGGTTAGCTCATAAGTCTAAATATGTGTCTTTTTTGAGTTCGAGTATAATATCCTGTGGTAGCCGTAGTTTTAATCTTAGGTTAACGGAACTTCTACCTATTTTACAATGGAATGCCCCGTCAGCTTTGGGAAGTTTTTCATAGAAATTTTTGAATTGCTACATTATCCGTGCAAATATATATGACAATCTCGTATCATTGTGTAATTGTTTGTTTCTCATGAGCCATGAGGCCTTTAAGGCTAATCTTAAACATTTATTTTGGACAATTTGTAATTTTTCAATTATTATTTTTAAGGCAGCTGCTCATACCGGGCAAATGTACATTATTAGCGGTCTTATTATTGCTGTGTATAGAAGTAGAGAGCATTTCATCTGTATTGTTGAGCTGTGGTTTAGTAGAGGATACAGTATTCTCAACCTAGTGTACCCTTGGTTTAATTTTTTGTTTATTTGTTTTATTTTCCAACCTAATTTTTCATTTAGGTGTAGTCCCAGGTATTCCACTGAGTCGTTTTTGTTGTTCAATTGAATTTCCTGATTGTCAATTTGTATTAAGGTTAGATCTATATATTTTTTAGGATAAATATTTTTGCCTCGCTTTTGGTTGGGTTTAGTTTTAGTTTCCACTTTGAGAACCATAAGGATAATTCGTTTAAGGATATTTTTAGGTTTTTCACTGAAGATTCAAGAGCTTGGTTTTGTGTTATTATAGCTGTGTCGTCTGCGAACATTGTCAGTTGACAGTGTTATTGTGTTGGTATATCGTAATAGTAGATGTTTAATAACGTTTGTCCTAGCACTGATCTTTATGGAACACTTACCTCTATTCTTTGTTTTTATGATATGACTATTCCTATTCTAACATAAAAGTAGCAATTTGTTATAAATAACAAGAGTATTTTTTAAAGGTATTAAATCTGGTATAAATAAGATATTGAAATGTAAAGGTATTACATTAGTAGAAACGTTCGTTTCAAATTAATTTTTAGCACCGTTTAATGATAATTTATATTATTTATTTATTTATTTTCCCACTAAAGGGTAAAAATTAAAATTAAGATTGAAACGAAAATAAAAAACCTTCTTCTCTGATTTTTTGAAATTATAAATATTATTTCTGCGATATTTTATGTTAGTATACTCGTTTTCCAAGGAAACCATTGACCTCATCGAATAGCGCCGCGAACTGAAAGTCAAAGGCCTTCATTGCACCCCTCAATACAACCAACTTTCAGCGCAGATAAGAAGGGAAATCCGTCTAGACAAAAATGAGATGATTACGGAGACGTGCAAAAGAATTGAAGTTTATTCTGATAAGAACAATACACGTGAACTGTTCCAAGAAATTAAGAAGCTCACTGGGAATTTTAAGCTAAGGAGATCAGCTATTAAAGATGAAAATGGAAAATTGCAGACAGACCCAATCAGCATTCTGGAATGCTGGAGGACTTACTGCCAAAAGCTGTACACAGACCCAGATGAGCACACTGGCAATGGAATCACGTATGGTGAACAGGAACTAGGAATTCTCTGCGAAGAAATTGAACAGGCAGTGTCAAAGCTGAAGAATAATAAGGCACCTGGATCGGATGAAATCACTGCAGAAATGTTGAAACGATCTGGAGATAAAGGAGTAAATATCTTATGGAAACTGTGCAATGAGGTTTGGACCACGGGAGCCTGGCCAGAAGACTGGGTAGAATCGATCTTCATACCACTTCATAAAAAAGGGTCTACCGAAGAATGCAGCAACTTCCGTACCATATCTCTCATCTCACACGCCTCCAAAGTCCTACTGAATGTCATTCATGCAAGACTGAGGTACTACGTAGATAGTCAAATACCGCCGGAACAAGCTGGATTTGTCAAAGGTAGAGGAACGCGTGAACAAATCTTGAATATACGCCAGCTCATAGAGAAGAGTAGAGAATTTAATCAACCGTTGGTATTGTGCTTCATTGACTATAACAAAGCTTTTGACTGTGTACAATGGAGGAAACTATGGACCGTTATGCAAGAAATGGGAGTCCCTGAACATATAATACACTTAATCAAGAATCTATACGCTGGATCGAAGGCAGTAATCAGAGCACAAGATGCAGTATCAGATCAATTCCAACCTACCAAGGGTGTTCGACAAGGGTGCATTCTATCACCTATCCTCTTTAATATCTATAGTGAAGCAGTATTGAGAGAGGCACTACAGGAATGGAATGGTGGAGTGGGTATCGGAGGTAAAAAGATCAACAATTTACGGTTCGCGGATGACACCGCGTTAAGTACCAAGTCCGAACCGGAGATGAGCCAACTAATAAAGCGTGTTGAAGAAGCAAGCAACAAGTATGAACTGACAATCAACAGAAATAAGACAAAGGTTATGGTTATAGATCGAGCAGGAGTATTACCACACACCAATGTACTGAACGGCTACCAAAAAGTGAATGAGTTTATATATTTAGGTTCAATTGTACAAGCAGATGGCGGATCATCCAGAGAGATAAGGCGTCGCGTTACACTTGGGAGAGAAGCAGTGAGCAGGCTAACACCAATTTAGAAGGATAATCATATCTCCAGGAACAGCAAATCGCGACTACTTAAGGCACTTACCTTCTCAGTGATGCTCTACGGATCCGAAACATGGACACTTAAAGTAGAAGACGTAAAACGCATAAACGCCTTTGAGATGTGGGCCTATAGGAGGATGTTGAGAATTTCTTGGATGGAGAGGAGAACCAACTCCTCAATTTTGGCCGTGCTAAATGTGGAAACAAGACTGGCAGTGGTGTGCAAACAGAGAATTCTAAGGTTTTTTGGCCACATCATAAGAAGGGATGGATCGAGCCTGGAGAAGCAGATAATCGAAGGAAAAATAGAGGGGAAAAGAAGCCGTGGAAGAACACCTATGCGTTGGATAGACCAGATCAAAACCATCACTGGCTATCCCCTAGAAGAGGCTATTCGATCGGCAGGAAACCGTGAACTATGGAAAGAGATTGTTGCCAACATCAACTGATGGGTCACCAAACTTCCGCTTTTGGAAGATGGAATTTTGAAAAAAAAATACTCGTAGCTCAACATTGTTTTACATATTTAAGTATCTGATAGAGTAGATAATAAACATTATTGTTGTCAAGTATTTTTTTGTTATACGAGTATTTTTGATTTAATGAATAAAATTGACACATTGAATGTTATAATAATTATACTACCTAAAGAAAGAAAGATATATTATTGCTATACTTTATACTAATCAATTAAAGAAATGTAATAATGGAATTCCAATAATAAATATAAATATAAAAGGTTAATAATGAATTACCTAAAAACATTTTCTATATATTTCTTTCATTTTAGATAAATTTACTAGAGAAATATTTATAAATTAATTAAAATTTAGTTATTAATCAATGTATTATGGGAGTATAATCATGTAAGATTACTACACAGGTACTTAAATTATAAATTATTTTATTTTTTTCTTGATTTTTTTTCATAATACGTTTCCGTTTTATCTATATTTTATTATTTACAAAATAAGGTGCCGTTAACAAATGCGTGTTTGTCTGAAATATACTTCAAGAATATTGATTTTGATTTTATTGCTTTATATTTTCAAAAATATATTCTCTCGGGAAAATATTTATTGTAAATAGTAGGAAAGGTTTACACATAGCGTGACTTTATGTGTTACAACTTTATTGCAATAATTTTTATAACCAATTGTAATGCAAAATGAATTAAATAATTTAAATAAAATTATTCAATTATTTTATCTGTGTTTTAATATAAGTAAAATATATTTATCCGTATTTATCGTAATTTAATTATTTTCCTATATAAAGATTTTATAGTTGAATTATAGTTTCTTATAAATTGAATAGAAAATAAATGTATACTATAAAATATGGATTAAGCATAAATAATTAGTAAAACTAAAAATATAAGTAAAAAAACATTTTAGACTTTTTTGTCAATTGCTCATGTAGAATAAGACATTATTTTATCACGCTTTGTAAAATGTATCATATTTTCGTTGTTTTTAGATAATCTAATATTGAAATTATTGACATAATTTGTATTTTATTTTATTTAGAAAAAATTAAAAAAAATTATTTTTTAATACTTAAATGTAAAAATTGTATTTTTTATTTTTACGGTTTAAATTTATATTATTTATACGTTTATGTCTTAATTTTATATATAATCAAAAGTGACATTTAATTTACAAAATTTCAATAGTAAGTACTAAATACGAAGTGTTGAACCTTTAAAAAAACTATTAATCGGATGTGTTGTATTTGAATAACCTTAATAATATATATAATTTACCATAAAAATTATTTTTGACTCAATTTTTAATGTACGATTCAACGTGTTTTCAAAATTAAATAGAAATATATTTAATTCACTTAGTCTAGAATCTAAAAATAAGCAACTGCTTATAACGATTACATTTTAATAATTATTGGTAAATAACAAATATCAATGTAATGAAAATCTACCAATAAAAATTGTAATAAAAACAAATTATTTTTTATCGAATTTATGATTACTGACTTTCAAGAATTTACTATACTTAAAAATAGTCAGGCACAATCATTATCTTACTAATTATAAAAAATACAGTTAAATAGTTTGATAGGTCAGAACTGCTATTTTAGTATTCAGTTGTATTACAAACTTAATGGATTATAATAATGTGTTGTAAAATTAGATAAAATATATAATATATGTACAACAGTGATAAAAATTCTAATGTTCACTGATCTATACCGATTTTATTTATAATTTTTTTTTGTGTACATTCACGAGTTTTGCGGAAGTCTATTTCCTATATGAACATTAATTATTATTATTTGGGCGTGTTGCCCATGGATACTAGACTTCACGCTTTGCACACACACGCGCATGCGCTTTCATTGGTGTACTTGTTTCATTCGTATTATGTATAAATGGATGAAATGTCAATCAAACCGAACGTTTCTAGCAAAAAACTAAATCCTGGACAATACAATGGAGGTTGATGAAACAATCTGTCCAAATGCAAACAATTGTCTTGGAATGTATACATGGATATAAGGTGGTTATGGTTGATGTACATAATAATGTTATCCAGTTGCAATTTACAAAGTGTGGAACAAGAAGGTAAGTCAACAATTGTCATATACATATAACTTGTTTTACCTATAATATTATTATAATGTAATATATTAAAATATAAATGAATTAAATTTTATAAATATATGTATTATTTATTTATTAAATTATTACAGCAAAAAATATAATCGGATGTATTCAATAGCATTATACATGTATGTATATGTAAACAGATGAGTTTTTAAATTTGTATGTGTATATTAATTTGTCCATTGTCTGTATAATTTGCATTTTATAGAAACAATATATTTTTACTAACACCATCAGTAATAGGAATCATTCAAACTAGAGATAAACTGAAATGTAATTTTTTTTATTAATAAAGGCATATACTCGTATATCAAAATTTAAAATTTTAACAATTATATTTATAGTTTTTGATTAAAGAATCCAATTTGTAAGACTTGATTTGAAACATTTAAAATTAATAAAAAATAATTTTGTACGAACTTATAACTATAATGTTACATTTTTATATTATAAGAAAATAAACTTAAATGACTGTATATAGTTATCATATATAACTTATCATTTTTCAGATAATTTCACAGAACTCATGCATAACTACACAAATTTAAAAATATTTTTATGGTCAGGTTCTGGAGATGATTCAGACGAACCAATAGAAACATCGACCTCTAATATTCCACTTTATTCTGTAAATAGATTGATATATACACATGTAAATTACAAAATTAAGTGAAATAATAGTATAAAAATATTTTATAGGAAAATCCCGAAGACTGTATAGGTGGCCAAGATTGTAATATTCAACCTACATCTATTACGCCACATACCGGGGTTATTGACATACCACTAACTACAGAAATACCAAACAGAGAATTTTGGATCGTAACAGAGTTAAATATTCACTCACCGATGAATGTTAATATTTCTGTCCCAGCTATAAAAAAAAAATTGGCCATACTCTATACCATTGCTTTTACAAGGTATTATTTTAAATAATTATATTAGTTGATATTATTATAAGTGCATTCTTTAAGTAAAAAAACATTATATGAAAGTACTACACAGAATCCACATTATAAATAAAATAATTAAAATAAATAAAAAACTCTTAGTAATAGTGACTCAATTGATAGGATGATGTATATTGTGTATTATAATTATTATCTATGAATAAACCGTTATTACAATATAACAAATAATATCATATTTATACCTACTCTTGGAATAAAACACATATATTTTTTCTTTAAACAATTTTTTTTTTTGATTTGATTTATAACTTAATAATCTTTTTAAATGTAATTTGTTTTTTTCGTCACATTTAAAATTATTTTGATGCCTTAAAATTGTTATTTTTATAAGTATTTATATTTCGTGTATCTAATGATACAAGATCGTACATCTATGATAATATGTATTCAAATACGTACGATGTGTACGATAATATCAATATGATACTATTAAATATAAATAATGTAAAAAATTATGAAATTGTATATCAATAGTTAAGTAAATAATATAAAGCAGAAATGTTGGCCTAAATTGTTAATAAATATAATATTGTTCAGTTTTAAATTTATAGTGATTTATTTCTGATTGACACTATAGAAATAAAATGAAGTCTCGATAATGTATTGTTACGAAGCAAACGTTTGATCAATACAATAATATCGTATATAGTCAAAATAAGTCTATTTGAATTAGTTCAACATAGAATCACAAGCAATAAAGTTGAACTTTTGCTATATTGTGGTTTTCAGACAACAGGTCCGACACCTTGGACTAAATGCAAATTGGACCGAAGAAGAAGTAAACTTATACAGAAACCGGAGATGGGATACCAATGAAAAACCAATTAAAGTTAAGGTACACATTTTGTCTATATTGAACAAGTCGGATTTGGTTTATTTTGTTAGCGTAAATGATCATCCTGTGTCTGCTGCAACTGCAGTGCGTGATATGAGCCTGGTTACAACACAAGAAGTTGCAAATCACCTTGGATACGCTGTAAAAATAAAAGCTCGTCGTGAGTAAGACTTAAGCTTTTTTAGAATTCAAAACTCAAAACTAAATTTTTTTAGCTTATCTTGATGGTTTACTATTCCAACAAATTCATGGTATAAGTTATAGTGAAATTTGGATTTTCATCACCGCAACTTGCATAATTATTCTAGTGGTCATAACAGGCATATATGTAGCACACAATAAAAAAAGGAGGAAAAATAGTATTAGCTCTGATAGAACTGATATGGCATTTTGTGAAGATCAAACTCCTCAGCGAGAGGTATTTTTTTATCTTATCTTTATTACCTAAGACTATAAATTGTATAGAAATTTGATTTTTGCAGGTAAAGACCGAAGCCACTTCTACTGAAGATATCGGTGTTATACGAACAACACCTGAACCAAAGCCAAGAAATAGAAGTAAAATATCAAACTCTTTGCTTTCGATGCAGGCAGCTAATAAATTTCAAAAGTTAGTAAGTTAAATAAATATAATAACTGCATTTCAGTAATAAAAATTAAACAAAAAAATAAAATAAAAAAAATTTTATTTGAAAAATACGAACCTCAATCAGTATTATTGTACGAAAGTATAAATACTCTCTCCGAGGGAAAAAATATGTAAAGTACTAACATAAATAATTTCAAGAAAAAAAAAATTTTGATTGTTGAGTAATTTGTATTCATTATCAAATAGGTATCCACTAAATAATTTTTTATATTTTAAAACTAATAAATTATAATTCAAAGAACACCTCAAATGAATTCAATGATTTTATCATTACAGTAATAATATTCCTGGGGCGTTTTATCTTGACGAGAAATAAGTAGCCATTGAGATCAAATCAACACGATTAACAATTTAAACGATTATGAGTTAGATACAATCCTATAGGTATCCCGGAGTGAACTATCTCAGTAGTAATACGATCAACCGTTTGCTCTATGGACAGATTACGCAGCGTTAATTTAATCATAACAAATTATAATTTATTGTTTTATTTCACGATTATATTTTTTTATGGATAATTATACACACGTATTAAATGTAACTAATAAATATAAGCGCAAGAAAATAAATAATCTCATGCAATATTATCACATAATCAAAATCTCTTAAAAAGTAATTATAATTGAATAAAAGTTAAAACAATTGTCTATATCTATGAGAAAAAAATGATTCTGAAACCTCAACTACTTTTATTTTGATGTTGTTAATGGAAATATTCATTTACGTGAAACATGCATTTTTTTATTTGATGCAATTTACATTTGATTTGTATTCTCGTTGATGTATATCTTCTTAATGAAAATACGGAAAAAATATGTATTTTACCTTTAAGTTAATGAAAGTTTAATTTAATTTTAATGTGTTGAATATTACATCGTGTGTATTGTATTGTTCTTATATATCATAGACTATAGACATGGGTCTTAATCATTTATGAGGGATAAGTATGTTTTTTATAACATAATTTAATTTTTTTAATAACATAAAACGTACGTCGTGCACGATACACCGATTTACAAAATAATACACTTTCTTAATCACTGTATGATGTGATGGGATTTTAACTGTCGACTCTCAACAACATTTTTCAACCACAATTTGAGATAGGGTTTATTTTAGGTTTTATTTTATTAGTTTTTATTTTTAGGTTTATTTTAAAGTGGCTCTCTTATAGTGCCGTAACTTAATTTCTCAAGGTCTATTGCAAGTCAAAATCTTGAGGCCCTTATCATTATATATATATAGCCTATTATACATTTTTCAATAGCAACTAAAAATGTTAATTTTAGAGGGATTTTTAAAATTTAATAGTTTGAATAAAATACGATATAAAATATCTAAATTAATTTGATTGTTTATTATTGAAATTAATAATTTATCTTGAATATTATAACCAAGGAGTGAAATGTAACATAGTTATGCCCTACCTATATTATTAGAAATAATACTTAAGGTATGTTATTGGGCTTAAACTTATAACCATTAAAAACATGTTATATAAAAAAAAATAAATATTTTATTTATTTTGAAAACAATTAATACACTTTATTTTCATACAATTTAAAAATGAAAACCTTATATAACAACCTTAGAAGGATGCGGAACAAGGAGTCTTAGTAAAGTTAGTAAATAACTTGGTTTCATTCAAATGAATTATAAATTTACATTTTCATGTCAATCATAAGACATTATGAAACCACGTAATATATTATAAGGTCTCGGGCCTATTTGCAATGCACACTCTGTACACCAGGTTTTTACGACAATGCTCTCATATTAACAATTTCAAAAACACTGTAACATACAATTTTCACAAAATATTATTTTTACGATATTTTATTTTTCATTTGTATTAATAAAATAAACCTGTAAATATCATATTAGTATTTAATATTTATGTACTTATTAAAACATATATTATTGTGTTAGTTCAACATAAACTATATTATGACTGATGTATATTATTTCATATTTATTAATTGCAAACTTAATTTCAGTTAGAAACGAAAATTTCATTACGAGTGACAAAGGATGTTATTGAAAAATTTAACTTATTTATCATTAAAGAAATTATGTAAATTACGAATTTAAATAAACATTCTACATACATCGAAATTTAAATCAATCAATTAAATCGCATAAAAATATAATTATATTTTACATCTAAGTCATGTTTTGAAGAAATAAATATAAAATACTAATATTTAATATATATAATTCCAGAGATTCGATACCTGGACCATTGACAAATGTGTTGGATGGATTTAATTTAAATGAAAATAAAAATGTTCGAACAGTAACGCGACATGAAAGTATTGGGGGTCATGATCCTGGAGTAGTCGGACCAATTGTTTGGGACCTGCATTGTAAACAAATGGAAATAAAAAGTAGTTAGTTTCAATGAAAATAATAATCATTATATAACACATTATTTTTTGTACTTTATACATATATAAATATATTTAATATTTAAATAATCCAGACGATCAAGATGACGATTCGTGTTCGAGCTTTGATGCTTTCAACGCCATGGATACCAACGTCACAAAAATGAGACAAAAATTCCACGAACTTCTTGACGATGCGTTCACATTATTTGGTAGTCGAAACTCGAGTATGCACAGTGACGAGAGCAGCCAATCAATAAGTAACAACGAACAAAGATCGAAGTCTGCTCCGTTTAGGTGAATAATTTTACAGCGCATGATATTTCGATTACCATGTTAAAATGCATTATTCATGTATTACACGTTACAATTTAACGGTGTACTCTGTTATACGGCTGTAATACGCACACGTGATGTTCCCTTAGAACCTTTCTCGTACCGGGCCATAGGTACGCGTGATATATTGTTTTCGATCATGTGATATAATTCGTGTCCGTTCCGAATCGGCACTAGACTAGACGTGCACACCGTACCCGTCGTGGACGAACAACGATTAGGTACATACTATACATATTATGTACGGTTGCATAACGCGTTACAGCCGTGTACAAGAATAATACACCGCAGTGCTAACCCGGTGTACATTCGGCGGACCCGTTAAACGATCAATACGTGTATAGGTCTTCGGCTACTTCCGGCGGCCATCCATCCGGCCGTCCCAAGACGTCCGCCGACGACGACGGACTCGCTACGGCTACGGCGGCCAGCTCGTGTTGGGCACTGTCGCCGGGCGAGGCGTGGGCCGGTTCGGATCAGTCGATGTTTTTGCCGCGACCCCTGAGCGCCGGCCCGTTCCACCGGCCGACCGTGCACACCGAGTTCATCAGCTCGGACGCGAACCTGTCTCCCCAGGATCCCGCCGTGCCGCTCATCAAGGCCATACGGAAGGAACTGGACAAATTCCCTTCGCCGAACACGCACGCTGACTCATCCCGGTGACTCACGGTACCATTAGACATCACCATCGCCGGTGTGTTCCATTTACGTACGGGTGCATATGCCGTACCTGCTCGAACCCTCCACCGCCGGGCTGGTTTACGTATATGATTCATTGCGTAACAATGTTACACGCACCCAAGCAATACGTTCAACGAACTCGCGTTTAGGGCGTTCGTGTTTCTTTCCCCTTTATTCCATACCCTTTGTCGTTTTTTTTTTTTTTTTCTCATCATTATTATTTTGTTCGGTTGACGTACACACATTTTTTTTTTTCTTTCTGTCAATAAAACGGCCAAGTATCGGTTTATCTTTTACCCCCTTGTGTTCAAATATACAGATGCATTATGATACAATATATTATCAGTAAATTTTGCATGTATTTATAATACTTGAAACAGGACAAATAAAAAGTCCGTTTTATACCGCACACGCTTAAAGTGGTTACGCATTTGCTCCTCCTCAAACCACTGTTCACTTTATATAATGTATATATATATATTTATATACCATCGGGGATTTCGTATCACTCTTCGATATTTACACAATTTCTTATACCTTACGTCCGATATTGACCATCAATAATATTAATATCTACAATCGGGATTGGGTTTAATTGGATGTTGTACTACCCCTATACTATTTATGCCATATTCAACGTTTAATATTACAGATATTAATTAGCTGACGTTTATGTTATATTTTGATGAATTCATTTTTATTACTCATTAAAACTGTTCGACTTTTTGCCAATTAAATGAGTAAGATTTGATATCAATGGAATTTTTGATTTATAAATTAAAATGTATAACACTTAAGCTAATTATCTCTAAAATTAAATATATTTTTAATTATTTGTCATTTTTTTCCCTTGACAATAAATCATAAGTGGTAGAAACCTTACCCGGTGTACCTACAATTTATTATAATAAGATATGCCATCTTCCGATAGGTGTACACACCGGCTAGAGTAGATATTTAATTATGCTGAGAAAAACTAAGTATGCTTGGAAAGCTATGCGTATGAATATAATTTATGATTAATAGATTCTGACGTATTGTTGAGCTGTAATCAATCAATAACGATTAATACAACTACATTAATATGTATGTACACACATCGTGTATGTATAATATATGTTTAAATATTTATATAACTATAGTAGTT
The DNA here is from genome assembly GCA_034509805.1 of Sipha maydis. Classification (NCBI taxonomy): domain Eukaryota; kingdom Metazoa; phylum Arthropoda; class Insecta; order Hemiptera; family Aphididae; genus Sipha; species Sipha maydis. Next base: position 38,966 of record JASXSY010000076.1, on the reverse strand, counting down.
AATTTAGACAATCATCTTGATCAAATGTTTTATTTTTTAACTAAAATAATATTTTTATTTGGAATTATCTACACACGTCATTTACATGTATTTAATTTTGTACATAAGTTAATTAAAGATTAATAACTTAATAATTATATTATTAATAATTTTATGTGATTATTTTAAGAACTGTATTTTGTTCTATTTTATTTAATGTTAGAAAAAAAATATTTATAACAATATTACGGATGAATTACAAGTAATTCATGCAACAGCTATGTATGTAAATTGCCAACATTTTACTCCTTGAAATACAATTGATTTAATATAATTATTTTCAATACTTCTAAATTTACATCTGACTTAATAATGTCCATAACTAATTTATTATGTTAACTATGTAAGTGTTGAACCAATATTTGAACTAGATGTCAACAAACATTACCATATATCACACAACATTTTATATTATAAAAAATACCTGTTATACATTAAAAAACTATTTCGTTGTCATTTTATTGAAAATTACCGAGTAACTCTTTCTAAATTATACATGTAAAAGCAAAAACCCGATAAAATGTTAAGTTCATTCTAATATATTTGTTAGTTAAATTGAAATCTATAAAAGCTGTACATATTGATTGAAGTTATACCGTATAAACTATATTTTGAAAGAATTCTTACTTGTCCTCTAATGTGAAACAGAGCGCCATGTACATATATTTAATGATTAATGTACCCATTAATTTATATTTTATTTTTATTATTTGAACTTTGACACTTTAATGATACTATCCCTGTGTTATATAGTATTGTCTGTAACAGTGGTAAAACTATATTATGGAAGTATCAGGGACTTAATTTAGAGAGTGGTGATAGAAACGATAGTCCCGCCTCCCTCCAAAGATCGTATTATAGTGACTTCGAATTAATATATACTGTTTATAGACTTACATTTTACAAATTGTTTAAGTCCCAATCATTTTTAAGAAGGTTAATTCCTCTCTTAAAATCAGTACCTATTTACGTGCCTATTTGCTGCATACTTTTATATTTTAATTATTTGCCATCGTCAGTCGACATATAGATTTAATACGTAATGAATGGATGTGCAAATATGTGATTTGGACTTTTAATATTTACCAATCAGTGATTGATGTCGAATATGACTAAGATCCACCGACGTAACACATAATTAATAATCATAATTTGAAAACAATAGAGGTGTAGGTACATGATAGACATGGTCTATGGAAACAATCGATTATTATTATTTTATTGTGCGTGATGTAGCCGGGCCAGTGGTGGAGGAGTATGACGAGTGATCGTATATAAGTGCGCCCGTTGCTGCAATGTATAATAAATAATAATAACACAATAATAACCAATAATAATAACAAACGATAACGAGCGTGTTGGAGTATTCAAACTCGTACGTACAGAAATTATACAGTAATCAGTTTTTTTCATTTTCTTCAGTCAGAAGACGCGACTGGGGCTCACGAAGACATCGCATTCGTAAGATCGAGTGTGTAACAACGTACACACTCGATGGTGCATGTGAGTACAGTGTTTGTACGTAGAATACGCGACGGGAACTATGCATTTAAATAAAAATCTCTAGACGACTTTCGACGAGTACACACGCCTACCTACGTATGCGACCGTGCGCCGTGCTGGGTTTACTGGGAACGCGACTGGAACCCGCGGGCACGATCGCGACGGCAGACGCGCGTTTCCGGATGGTAAAAATGTAATGACCGAATAATCGTCCGTGCGTTTTACGACCGTCGCGCGCGCATAAAACAAAACAAGGTTGTGCACAACAATTCGTCTACCTACATAAAAAATACATTTATTTTATATTATCGATCGAGAGCATTATTTAAATATACTATTTCTCATCTTAGTTGATGTCGACTCATGTTATTATTAGACAGCAGTTGTGTAGTTTTTCACTTATATGTGTCGATCGGATCGGATGTGAGGGGCTTGAAAAGAGGTGATCACCGGAACTTGGAATTAATGACATTTAGCGTGGAATTTTATAAACTATACGAAGCACCACTGGGTTCGGTATCTCGGGGACATTATGTTCGTGGTTGCATGCACTCGTAAATTTAAATAATAAAATTAAAGTCGTTTTATAGTAAAAATAATATTATGTAATTGAAATTTGATTTTGACATAAAATATTAACCAAGATATGTTGGTAATAATATGACTCAATATTACCGCTTTAATAAACGGAAAACATAGAAATCCTTAAAAGCGAATTACAAAAACAACCCCTTTAACAAGCATTGCACGCAAAAGACGGACGTTTCCGACACGCAAACCAGTATTGTATACCAGATTGATGTGTTCGTGGACGACCATCGTAAATCCGGAGCTCATAGATTACGTTTTCATCGTCAAATACAGTAGATACACGCGATATACGCATGCGGACAGCGTGAAGTTCGCTTTATGAACTGGCAAAAGTTGTATGACCCCCATCGCATGTCCGCAATACTTGATTTGATCGTATCTATTCCTTGAGATCGTGTGTATCGACCAATGCCTTAGCAAGATTCTTCGTCCTTGTCAATTGTCCATAGAGAAGTATGGGCTGATGTTCAATGAATCCTGGGTTTTGTATTGTGCATTGTCAATCAATTTACCATGTGAATACAATTCAATAGTTACAGAGAAATTATTCATCATGCGAGAAATATGCACAAGACCTAAAACATTGTCATCATGAATTATAAATTAGACGCACTAGATAGAAATTGTTCGTAGAAAGAACTATGCGCAACAATATAATGCGTGCAGATCTCGTTTCACGACTGTACGTTGAACGCGTGCGTACTTCGAGATTTGCTCGTCAAATAAATTACATACATTATATACGCGTAAAACGAGAACAGGATGGCAAAATATTCGCTGCAGCAGCGGAATCAAAACGTCGTCGTACGCGTTATGGTTATTCGTTACACAGAATCGTCACACACATACGAGTAAAATATTATATGAGTACGCGTCCAAAAGGGAACTGGAGGTTATTATTTTTAATTACTATTAATATTATTATTATTACTATTATTATTGTTAATGGGACACGGCCGTGTCGTCGAAAAGATTTATTTTGCGGCGGACGTACGACGACGACGCCGCCGCAGACCGCAAAACCGGATACGCGCGCGCGGCCTATACCTACACGCAAACACACGCGCACGGCACACACCGTGTGACTTACCGCTGACGGGTGGTGCGTATATTGTACGCACACGCGAGCATAACGAGCGCGCGCGTACGACCGGATGCGGACGTCATGTGTTTTGTCATCTCCCTGAATATTACACACATACTGCACACGCGGAGCAGCGAAGGCGATACACGTCCCCCATTGTAATCGTCGTCGGTTTGCTCCTTTAACTTACGTTTATTATTATTTTCACAAACGTGCACTGCACATGTACATTACATGTTATATACGTGCACCTAGAACACGCACGCGCACTTCCTCCCCGAGGAAAAGATTATTGTGCTGCATATGTACACAGCGGTGTGAAGGTGTTTTTCTTTTGTACGCGCGCGCGAGCACCACACTGCTCTGCGCTCGTGACGCAGCGAACGGGACCGGTGCGAGTGATGGTAGATGCTGCGACGATCCATCCGCTTGTGAAAACGCTTTTATTCACTGGGCCCGACAACGACGACTCTCTGTTCGAAAATTCGATAGAATTATAAATTTAAAAAAAAAAAAAAAAACGTTAATTATTATAAATACAAATGTACGGTGTACAGTAGTAACGTCCTTATAACACAGTACATCCATTAGACGGACATTTTCTTATTACGAAAAATAACCACAACCCTGTTTGAATTGAATACCAAAATTACCTAGCTGAAGCGAAACCTTTAATTACCGGAAACGATAACATTACTGTTTCAACGAAAACAATTAACACTCGGTAAGCCGGAGAAAAAACTGACGATTATAAAATGTTACTGTAAATAAATCCCCTAAACTAAAACCTTTTTTTGAGACTGAAATATTTGATTTTAAAATGGTGAAATCATGAAAGTACTTCGGAATTTTTCAACTGTGGTTTCAGAAGCCAAGTCATTGGATAACATAAGTTCTAGAATGTGGCGCCATTAATCATCGAACACCAACAAATATTTTATAAATTACAAATGTAATTGCTAATATATACATATATTTTTTTTTATGTTTCCCTAAAACGAAAAATATAGTTGGTATCAAGCTGTTCCATTATAAGTTTTTTTTGTATTTGAATGACAACAAATTGGTTATAAGTACACCTTGTTGGTCACCATCTTTGGCCGGGTTCACATTGGCAAGCGATAAGCGATGAGTGACAAATGTGTTTATATTCATTAGCGATTCGCTTAAGCGATGTATAACATTAAAATATAAAATATTTTACTATTTACCAAAATATCATCAACTAAAGTAGTATAGCTAGTATAGCAATGCTATTAAAAAATCCAATGCTACATGGATATTATATAAATAAAAAAAAAAAAACGTCAAGCAGTTCATACTTCAGAACCAGTGTTGTGATACTTATGTTAAATTCCATTACATGTGTATAAAGATTTACCACCCAAATCGTTTTTTAATGTGGACAACAGTTGAGCACTTTGTTCAGATATTACCTAAAGTTAATATTTCAAAGAAATTATTTTATTTTATCATAACTTATACTAAACTATATTAAACTGTATTGTAGTATGCACTCTATACGGAAATGTATTATATATTCACCATTTATTAAAATACTAAGAAATTATTAAAATAATATCCGTTATATAATTTCATATATTATAGTATGTACTGTTAGATTCATTAAAAAATCATGTGAAAATATAAAGATATTTATAAATTATCAATTAATATGAAAAATATTACACTAATGTCGCTCAGGAATGGCAAAATATTAAACATGTATTCATACTAATCGTATCGCTCGTCGCAATCGCGACCAATATAAACTCAATATTAAACTGTGTATTTCATATTTCAAGCATCGCTCGTCGCCCGTCGCTGTCGCTTATCGCTTGCCAATGTGAAGGAAATTGCAGTTTATTTTTAAACTTCAAAACTTTAATTGTACTGGCCAATAAAGCATTGTAATACTGACTCGAAAAAATTAATAATTCAATACTACAGAATAATTCTTATAGTAATTTTCAATATTTCTTACTTTTAATTATATTTTCAAAATGTATTTTATTGTTTCACGGAAGTGAAAAAAAAAGAACCGGATGGGCCTCGCTCTGCTGTACATTTGGGGGTGAAGTGCGACTCTTCATAGGATAGGTCATTAGGGTCAAATGGATTTGTTAAATTTGATTTCAATGATAGGTATCATTGTATACGAAAAACGATTCTGAACGGAAATGATATGTTTGTCTAGAATATAATAAAATGTTATTTATAAATATTGTAATAAGTATATTTTATTTTGAAACGAAAAATTTAGAAAAATCGAAAATTTAAATTGTCTACAAATAAGTCAAAATACTTTGAAAACTTAACCATGAATAGAAAACGTCAATATAAAGATTTGGTGAATATTTCAAGTTGTTGCGATTTTTGGTTTTTGAGTTAGAGCATTTTAAAAAAATGTAATTTGTAAAAACGTGATTTTGCGTAAAATTTCCCGTTTTTTTCGTAATTTTTTTATCGTTTTTTTAAAAAGTATTGAAAATTTGGATTTTAGACTAGCCAAAGTACCATCTACATTCACTTTCCTCTCAGAAAAGTTGCTGCTTAAGCAAATCGAAGCATTTTTACTGCCAAAAAAGGTGTCGTCAGACACAAAAATAAAATAAAAAAACCAATAGATTCCATCATTCCGTTCAGAATCTAAAATGAAAAAAAAACACACATCATTGTAAAAACCAATAGATTCCATCACTCCGTTCAAAATCTAAAATGTTAATGTTTAAACAAACTAGTTATATCGGCATCATCGATATAAGGAATATGAGGTTTACTATTATTCCATCTCAAACAACTATAACTAGTAGTCCATCAGTAGAACAACTGTTCAGTAATTGTGTTGGCATTTAATTATGTCTCAATAATTTAACTTTTGTCAATTTTAAAAATGTCCAATTCCGAAAAAGTGTCTGCGACTGTGCTAAACCAGCGTGTAGTATATAGGTTTAGTACAATTGTTTCTTTACTAAGAACTAACTAAAAGTCAGAACTTATTATGTGATTAATATGTTCCGAGTGAATTTGGTCCGTTGAATAAATCTCGATTGCTCGCATCGCTAGTATTATCCGCGACCTCCGGAAAGAAGGTGGAGTTGGGGGTGACACCGACGAACGTCCTTCTTCGTTCCTCTCGAATGATCTCATTACATTTTCCGAGAGCGCGCGAGGAAACACATCCGCTGCTGACGCTATGTACAACATGTGTGTACACGACACTTTTATTTTTTTTTTTTACGATGACTCCGTACGACTCGCGGGTCCCACGGTCCCGGGCGGCCGAAGTAAGTCACAACCAAACGATAGTATAAAAATACAACTTTATGGCTGTCGGCGGGAAATCACGGTCGTCTCTGGGAAAACGTGATTATCGCTAGGGAAAACGACGTTGATGACTCAAAGGAGGAAAAAGCGATGAGAACAAACAAAAAAACAAAACAAAATACGGTTTTTAAAAAACGCAAAAAAAAGCTACACATATATTTAATCATCAAACACCAACGTAGAATATACACAAAATATTTCAACGACGCTTTTCGCGTTAAGTTAAATTTTTTATTTAAACTACAAACTACTGTCTTATGTATATATATATATATATATAATATATTATAATATTTGTATAGCTACTTAAGAACTAAATATAGTCTTATTTTTTAAATAACTATAATAGTAAAATGTACAATAACATTTTTTAATGGTTTTTAATCAAAAGCTTATAAAATTGTAATAGTAATTATATATGTAATATTATGTAATTCATATCGAAATAGCCGTCAATCGGCAAAAATAATATAATTAAAAAATAAAATAATATTTGTAAATAAATAAATGTGTATATAAATATATATATATATATATATATGAATATAATAATGTATATTGAATACTACTTAAATAACGCATAAATATTTTTTTCTCACCATAACAAATTAGACTAGCATTTTATATTGCATATAATATTTCTTTTACAGCTTATAATAATAGACATACACATCTTAGATAGCTGTTATTGAGTATCTGGTGATCATAAGCAAATATATATTTATATTTATATAAATCAACGAGGGAGAAGGTTAGGGGATGTTGGAGACTTACAGAAAAAAAAAGAAAAAGAAAGACAAATTTTCCGAGTTTTCTTCCGTTTGTATAATTACAAACGACGAGCACGACGATAGCGGGCGAATATAGACGTATAGGACAAACAATAAAAATAAAGAAATAGCACGTAATAAAATTAAGCGATAATAAATATTTTATGCGGCGTTGATTGTAAAATATTTATTATATGTTCGAACATGTCCATGGCCCGTGACTCCCGTCATTTGTTGTATAGAGTTTTATTGACCTTTTCTAATCAGAGTTCGCGCGCGATGCCAGGGAACGAACATAACAATTACGCGTGTACTACGGGCGGCGCGGTTTTAAAGTTGTAAAATTTATAATATTTATGGTCGCGCGTCACATGGCGTTTCCCTCGTATTTGTACAACAAAATATTGTTATTTCGCGCTCGCCACTCTCAATTTCTGTAGTATTATTGCTGTACAGCAGTGGGAGAAAAACGTTCCGCGGGCGCGCGCGCGCGCATGCTTGTTACACAGCAACACATTATACTGTTATAATGATCGTTTTAATTTTTTTTTTTTTTTTTATTTATAATTGCACAACAGTTACAAGGTACTATATTATTATTGTGGAAACGCTGTCATAGAAGATCGTAGTAGAATAATTGACAATACCAAGCATCACGGTTTTTGGACGCATCGCGAACGTACTAAAAGACAACCCCCTTCCTCACTCCTTTGTTATACTATACAATGTATTTCATAAACAAAACTTTAAACCCTATATATAAATTTTCCCCAAAAAAACCTTAATTACGCGCGGATCCCTACGAACGCTGAGGGATGATTTTTAAGTAATCTAGGTTCATTTTTTTAATTATAATTATTATTATTACAGATACACACGCGCGTCCTGAGTGTTCGAAGTATGTACATGATATAATCGGAAGAAAGAAAACAACAATATATAGTCTAGACTTACGCAGTCGGGCTAGAGATCATTGCGATTTTAGGTACAATGTATGTATAACACTAACTAAATATTAAATATTAGATTTATTTATGATTATGGCATTCCCCCGCCGTCGCACGGTTGTCAGTTGCATCTGGTTAATTTCGTTCGTCGTCGGATTGAGTAAAACTATTGTTCTTTTGCTGCTGCTGGTGATGGTGATGATGATGACTGTGTTGCTGCTGGTAGTGGTGATGGTCGGCATTCGAGTTTTTCATGTTACGATCTGAAATGCAAAGATAACGAGATTAATATAACAATTATTAGGATTGCCCGACGAAGGTGGTTAAAATATAATAAACGTAAGTTGTTTTAATAGTAATCAGTAGCGGACATTTACTGTTAAACCACAAGGCGTTGTTATTAGATTTTTCCCGTCCCAACTTTTAACGCATCCACACTGCGGCAGGAAAGTCATTTTGGACATTCAATTCTCATATCGATCTGGTTAAACGTATAATACGAAGCGCGACCAAGTAATGTTATAAGAGGTAGACTAATTACATGAACTCGAATAATTAACTAGGTTGTGCCGGTCAAATTATTATTATACGGTACTTAGGCGCGCGCATGTCGGAAAAACGTTGTACTTTTCGCGTATCCGAAACGTTTGTGCCAGTTTTAAACAATTTGGAATAAACATAAACCGGGCCCGGATGTATGTTTTGTCGCAGTGTTCGGAGGAAACGTCTCAGAAACCGTATTAGAACGACTGCCATAATAATATAATACATTATACGTGCGTGACGACGACCTTCACACCGTCACACGTACGTATTGTACCTCTAAAATATTTGTACAAACAGGCATTTCAAATTTCACGCGACAGTTCGGTGATACAATAATGATTCGTCCAATCTCGGTTCTCAATAGGTTTTCATTCCAATAGTCAACACAAAAATTTGCCGGATTAAAAGTATCCGTCAATCCGTCACAGAAATATATGAAACAATTATATGCAAACAATACATGGGACTGATAAGCTTCGATACACAAAAAACAACGCTATGACATGGAGATACCGATTATTCAATGTACAGTATTCAAATTTTCATCCTAGAAATAAGTTAATAATTTTCGCACAAAAAAAAGTTAATAAAATGCCAATAATAATAAAAATGAAAAACTCAATAATTCCTTACATAAAGCACATACAAATATTATCCTAACCTTCAACGAAAAACATACATGGTTCCGTACACATAAAACAATTGAAATACAGCCAAAAAGACTGAACACTATCAAAGTACTTTCAAAATCGAAATGGAGAGCAGACTCTAAAACATTGACAAATATATTTTACATACATTTTTTTTGGCTTAATATAGGCTATTAAGGCCCTTTTCCACAATTACAACTTCCCATTGTTTTTATTTTTGCTATTTTCTCTGGATTCACTAATTCTATCAAATTCAGGTTTTGATGTACAGCCATAAACGGGTTTGATAAATATATACAGATCTATTTTAAATTACGGATCATCCTGATTTACGACAACGAAAAACTCAGTAGTAATATTACTCAATGCTATTCATAATGCAGTTCTAAGAATGGCGTCTGGTGCCTTTAGAAGTAGTTCTATATACAGCATAAATATTACCGGAGAACAATTACTTAGTAATAGAAGAAACTAATTAATATAACAATACGCAAAAAGAATAGCTACTGACCTGAATAATCCAATCCAACTTATGTTACAATTTTCAACATTTAATTTGAAAATACTTTTAGTAAACAACCGATGCACATAAGGGTTAAAGTTAAAGAACGAGAAGTAAAAATATAAGAAAGAAATATAAATGGCAAAATTAAATGAAATTTAAAGAACAAAAAAATGGAATATTCCTTAATACCTTAAATGGAGGGATGAAGTTGTATTAAATCGCCTCAGAATAGGTCACACGTACATACAGATGCCAATCTTATGAAAAAAGAGCCACCAAAAACATGCCAAACATACGGTTATCCAACTTCAATCAAGCATATTATCACAGAAAGTAGAAACACACAAGAATTCCGACAAAATTCGACATAGCTGAACACCATCACGATGCACTGGGCCCCAACGAAAACACTACCAAAAAATATTTATGAAATATATTAAAATGTACATTTTAGTTAAATTTATTTTAGTAATGTAATACGGTCATATTATCGATACTTTAACTTTAATAAAAATAAATCCGTTAATAAAAAAATTGTAACTAATAAATCATAACGAATTAATTAGGTTTAATAAATGTTCTATGCACGGAGAAATATTAGCCTAAATCGTTATTAAATCCGAGAAACCTATTTAGAACAATGCGCGCTGGCGATAAAGAATATTATTTAGTGTGATAAATATAATTTATAATCTGAAAACCTCTCTTTATTGTATTCCTTTGTCTAGTTAAGATGTAGCCCACATATTATTATAATGGTAAATTACAACGTATGTGCGCATGCAGGATTACACAATATATCAACGACGAAGTCGATTTTTTTTTTTTTTTACAAAATATATTTTACTTTATATTATATTATATTTATATAAATTTAATAATATACATATATATCCTAGTTGTCAATATTTTGATGAATATATATGCGCATGAGACAAGCCAGAATAATAAAAATATTATCTAACAGATTATACAGGCTTCTCAGACAATCAAACCTTTAAATCAAAGAAACAAAATTAATTGACAAATAGTTCAATATACTATTTTTTATAATTGTATACAATAAAAGTTAAAACTGTAATTAATTTTAAACTACAAACGATCTTATCACGCAATTTTGATAGACCTTAAATGTCATCTTAATGAATAAGAAAGATTCAAAACCAACACTCGCCCGCCATATTTTGGTTTACGTGATTCGAGATCTGTTATCTTAATTACAATTTCGACTGGAAAAGCGAATTTTTTTGTTTTATCAATCCTTATTCATATTTTCTATACTATAGATGCTAAGGTTAACTAGGGTTAAATATTAAAAAGTAAAAGATATATAAAACTAATACGAAGTAAAATTATTTATTAAGTAAATTTATTTTCAATTAGATATAATCTGCACAGTATGCAAGAATATAATAATAATAAATAATATCTCAGAGTTATATATGGAAATAAATAAATGTCAAGAACAGGATTGGTTTGATGACCATCACGTAAAATTCGGAAGACACGAGAACCGTGTTAATGATTGTGCAACATGTACTCGTCAGTCACAAAATGTGTGTGTAACATATATTATATTCGAATTTTTTTATACACTATTTTAATCGACTTTAGGTTCAGGTGTAATCCAATCATAATTATATCAATAATTTTCCGATGTGTATAATATTAAACGGCTGTAATACCACAAATAAATACTCGTATGTGAAAAACACAAGTGTTCACATAGATCGTTGATAGAGGAAAAAATTGGCGACTTCCGGTAACGTAAACATTGTTTATGCGTAATCATTATTATAAAATTAAAGCGCTTCTCTATGTCGAGCAGTAGAGTTAATGTACTACGGTACAGCTATTTTAATAGTAATTTCAGTAACCAAACCTTGACACTAATTTATTATTATTGCACGGTGGGCCACACGTGTTTTTGTTTCGAATCGCTCTAACAAAACTGACAAAGCTCGCGATTTCAATAATATTATGAACTTCGGACCCTGATGAGCGCGATGGTTTTTAGTACGCCACGGCCAGCAGTAAACACACATCGACTGTTGATAACTTTTTTATTGTATTTTAACGAAAACGGATTTTACTATATTCAAATATACAGAATCATTTCTCTTATTATTGCTCTTCGCCTCCTCATCCCTATCTAATCGTACGAAGGCCAAGTCTGTGTGTGTGTGTGTGTGTATTTTGGTTTATCGCCGTTGTTCTTCGCGCGTGAGATAAGACGATAATATAATAATTATACAATGTTATTACATTATATACATAATATTATACACACGCGTAATATAATATGAAATTATTTATTTACTACGTTTCGTTATGATGCACATCATAACACATATTATGGTTGTGTATACGCGTGCGTTTACGGATCGAGGAAAGAATGAATATAAAAAATAAAAATTGTGCGCGATGTGTTGTATGCGAGTTATTGTTATTACGCAACTTGTTGACGTTTCAAACGTTTAAAAAATACATAAAAATAATATGCGCCATATTAATAATTCGATAACGATGTATAATAAATGGATGACATTTCGTTCGAATGGTTATAATGACAGCAAAAAAAATTGATTATTTACATGCGATTATTATAAACGTTCACAAGGAAAAAATAACAACTATCAGAATCAAATCTTTGCCCTCCGATAAAATAAATGTAAAAAATTACACATTATAATTTTTAAAACTCTTAATTATTAATGGTCTTGGAGTAATGGTCTGTTCTTAAAAGGCACGGGTATTAAAATAATATTTGATAAAAGTTATTTAGACAATTTCAAGAAATTATTAACATAAATTAGAACACATAAAATCATAAATGTAGACTGTAAAAAAAAAAACTTCGAAGTGTATAAATTTAATAGTAAGACTGTATTTATCAGGATTGGTAATATATGCGTATAAAACGTTTTATACGTTAAAAGTATAATAATATCCCATGTATAAAGCGTATATAATGACTAAAACGTATGTTTTGTTTTTGAAATTCAATCATAGAAAATTTAAAATACTTCCTATTTCAGATATTAAGATTTTTATTTTTACACTCAGTAAAAATATATTAAGTAGTTAAAAATAATATAGGTTAAAAGTTCAAAAAAAAATATTTTATTTCACAATTTTCTTCTCTTATTTCTTCTAATCTATCTAAATAGAAAAAAATAAAATTTAAATGTTGGCAAAAATATTTAAAATTTTATAAATATCACAAGCACGGTTATCTACACCAGATGTATCTAACCAGGTGTAGATAACCGTGATCACAAGTAAAATAAATTTACTTTATACATCCACGGCAAGATAATGATAGTTAATAATAATAAAATAATAGTTCCACACTTATTTATTTATAATTTATATTTTCTTTTTTTTTATAGCTAGTGTGAATTATAATTGTATTTTGTTTAAAAGTGATTTTATTTTTATACAGTGTAAAACGTGTTTCATACTATATCGTGTTATTCGTTTCAAGCCTGATAATTTTTTATAACATGTATAAAATCATATACAACATGTAGAAAACAAAATATACGTGAACTCATAAAGTAATAGTAGCCTGGGTTGAATGCATTAATAATCTATCAATAATCTTGTATAATGTTTTAACATCGATAAAATAGATTTGTAAAAATATATTACTGATTAAACTAAAAAAATTATCACATTTTTTCTTCAAATATATATGTTAATTAAACAAACGAAATTTAAATTACACAGATTTAGAAAATAGTCAAAGTGATTATTCTTAATCCTCTGATTACCAGCACACATTCAATGAAAGACAGCAAAGGAATAAAATGTCAAAACGTAAGATTTTGAGATTCCTTAGTTTTAGAATTAATATGACGACGACCGTATAGGGAAAGATGAAACAATGTGTGTGGCGCGTGTGTGTGTATAAGGAATGAAGATGATCTAATCCTAATGACGCGTGTTCTGCGGTGAGCACATCCGCAAAAACAGGAAACACGCGCAAAACGAAGAAAAAGAAGCAGTGGGCGAGAAAAAAAATCAACTCAATTTTATCGTCCTCCGCAGCGGCAACAGCAGCTGCTCGCATCAAATTAACCACCTGTTGTTCTGTTTGTGTGTGTGTGTGTGCGTGCATACACCATCTGCAATTTTTTTTCTTCTCCTACGACTAAATCCTTGTGAGAAGGATATGGATGTTTACTTTTTTTCTATCTTTTGTCCTCAAGGCGCAACAGGTATATATGAGTACAACATGCGTATGTGTATGTGTATAATATATATATATATAGGAGCAACGGACATTTCGTTATTGTGTTCTGCAGACAAAATGCATTATCGGGGTTTTTTCTCCAATAATAGATTTTTTCCACAGACGTTACGTCTCTTCTTTTTGGGACACAGGTGCGTATGTCTATATATAATACGACCAATGGAACCCTCTCGAGTACAATTGATTTTTTCGCTGGGATCACATCATTGCATTATATACGCAGTCATTCATACACCGAGGGATCCGACCAAATATAAAATTTAACTTAATTTAGCAAAAGGAAACAACGTCACGGAGTCACACTAATAGTAACAGTACATATTTAGCAGCAGCAGCGTCAGCAGTAGTGAAATAACAAAACGTTTTACTATAGCTTAAACATTTGTGATGATGACTTTTATTTTTATCGTCCTTTGTTCTTGGTCTATGATACAGACATTTTATGACGATATATCCAATAGATATGCGAACGGAATAAAATTCACTAAATAAGACGCGAAAAAGATTCAATGCAATAATTATTTTACTACCAAAATTTCGACGTTATACCAATACTTTTAATAACTCGCAGAGGCCGGCGGAATTCGCGCGTTTTCCCGATGGACAGCTTCTTTAATTAACTATTTAAAATGTCAACAAATAGTTAGTAGTGTAATTAAAGACTTTCAACGTACGTTTAAAAATTCATAGATAGTATGTCAGACAAATACAAATACACATTTATGATATAGATATTGCAAATTAATTACTCTTTATAATAGCAGTTCTCAACCTTTTATATTCGCGTACCACCTAACTAAATAACCTTTTTTTTTTTTTTTTTTGTAGAAAATTTGTACATTATTTTACATATATAGAATTTTATTTAACTTGAAACTAAAAAATCATAACAATGCACATATAAATATTTAATGCACAAAAAAATTAAATATGTTCTATTATTATTTTTATAATAATTATGATTTATTCTGATTTACAATGAGACTGTTGATGTTTTTTTGAGCGTACGATGATGTCCAATATTAACTTTATTAATAGTATAAAATATGTGTTTGAGCCTTGCAGACTCATATTTAGAACATTTAAATGCTCAAAGATGTCAATCATAACGCTAGACTTGACAACCATTCGTCATCACAAAACAGTATTCATCGACATCAATCAGAATAACTGTTTTTGTATAAGATGACACATACACACACACGTTAACGCGTACCATAAGTTGAGAAGTGCTGTTAATAAGTTACAAAAAGCGTACAACATTAGATAAAAAAAAAAGATAATGACTAAATTAAGGACAGTGAAACTAAGTATATAACTAAAGTACATGATATTTCAGATAAAACTATTACAAGTATTGAAAGAGTTTTTAGGAAATAAAAAGCTATATAGAGATTTTGGGTGTTTGTCCCCAAATAATTTAAAGATTTACAAGAGAATAAACATCCAGCTAATGTATTTTATTAGCTCATTGAAAACTTTAACCATTTGACCAATAAATCGCTACTGATGATTTAAAAAGTAAACTTATTTCCTAAAAATCAGAATGACTTAAAAAAATCTGTTCCAGAATCGTATAAAGTTCACAAAGATGTTGAATTAGAAGATTGTATAATGAAATAAGTATTAAAAAGTCACACTGTAAGACTTGTATGAATTGTGCAATTTTTTTTTTTTTTTTTTTTTATTGATATAAACGCCTTTGTAGGCTCAAGTACAGTATAGATAACTTTAATAATACAAGATTATGAACATAATATATTAATAAGTTCATAATTAAATAATGAAAATACAATAACTCAAATTAATTTGAACAATAGCGTTAAAGAAAAATAATTACAACATATTAAAGAGACTAAGCTTACAAACTATAAATTTCGAGTAAAAAGTAGGTATACATTTCTCAGCTCATTACATTCTCGAGCAACGCGGTCTAAAGGATTATTATATCCATAAGAGGTACGGTGAAATGGTATTGAAAAAGTAGGATGATGCCGTGAATTAAATTGAGGAACATTAAAATTTAATGATTGTAATAAGTCAGGACAAGATATAACGCCATTTATTAATTTGGACATAAAACGAATATCTATAGAATTGCGTCTAGAAACCAGGGATTCTTAATTAATACTGGTTTTCTGTAATATAAAAATACAATTATATAATGTATAATGTTACAACAAATTTAATATATAATTATTTGAAACTATGTCAAAATAATAGGTTTTAATTTATGTTGGTTAAAATTTTACATTTTGGTAATTTAATTTGTGGGCCAAAATCTTACCCCAATCCGCTCCTGCTCTCAAACAATATAAAATGGACTTAATAAAAATAAACTCTTATTCGTGTCTTTTAAGCATAATGTGTTATCAATTTTTTTCAATATTTCAACCAACAGTGATCAAGCGAACAACAGAATTCTAGGAGATACCAATTCGGTTATTTTTTTATCGGTCAAGCCTACACACATACCATATCATCGTTAATAACTTTTTTCAAGAGTACATCGCACATGTTTATACTACTACTATAATTACTACAATGTACTACTACTCTATTAGTACTATTAATCCCTTCTCTTCGACGATCTACGTAATTTTCTATTACTGAAATACGTACAATAACGGTTGATAAGATAACGACTCCGTTCAACATCCGACGTGCACCGCTTCAGATTATCCTGTTTTTATTCCGTAGGCCTAGTCAGGAAAATGTCATGTATTTTTAGAAACGCGCACGTCTATCGTCCGACAAATTACGATTAATTAGGCGTCCGCAAGATAAAATCGAAAAATATGGAAATTTAGTGCAACGTTCCATTTACGTTTGGTTTAACCTTTTTTCCACCCAAGCGACTGCACACCGTCGTTGGCCAAAGACGCGATTGCCTATAAAAAATAAGCAGTGTAAGTAGTAAAAACCTCATTACACAATATGCCACCTAGCCGGATTGTAATACAGAGTTCTAGTAAAATGTAGTAGTAGTCGAAAGTGGTATAATAGAAGGCGACAGTGGAGTGGAAAGTGTAAAATGTCAAATTAAACGTCTATAGTATAATATAGACACAAAGACGAATTTAAACGGACTCGTCTATTATAACGCCGTTCAAGGTTAAACGGCCAATTATTTCGTCTATGATAAACGTAACGCGTATACATAATAAATTATGATAGCAGAGTTCGACCGCTGACTTCCCTGAGCCATATTGTGTTCTACACACATTATTGTAGGTCGTCGACGCTGTTCGTCCGACTTCCGAGAACCGAAATCGGACTCGGCGGCGGCGGACTTATCTGGAATATGACGACGTGTTACAACAAACGAATCAAAAACACGTTGTGCATGATCGCCCGGTCGTCGTAGTGACGTTATGATAAAGATAAACGAAAAAAAATAAAATAAAAAATTATAACAATAATTTATAATTAAATTATTTATTACTTTTTATAACTTATATATATATATATAATAGCGGCAGAACTGCTTGTCGATAACATGAAATGCGCGTGAGCGGTCTAACGTATATTTTACAAACTATTACATGGAATAATCTAAACGGTAATATACATACTATCGCACATGTTGCAACACTAGTCGTCAAACGGTAGAAAGAGAACATTATTATTACTCGTATAACGATTTTTGAACTCTCGGAGTAGGGAATTTATCGTATTACGAATCATTTGTTTCACTAGAAATCAACTTAAACAGTCAATTATTGCGCCGGTGCGTCTCCGCGCAACCTAAACACACACTCTCATACATACGGCCGCGTCTTCCTTACACACGGACCGCTATTACATCACAGTGACATATTAAGGATCACAGCATTGCGCCACTTACATTTGTTTCCAATAGCTGTACAAATATTACAACGCGGTTATTGTCGGGTGTAATATTTTTATTATTTACAAATTCAGCTGTAGGAAAGAAAACAAAATACACCAATAGAAGGAAAAGATATAAAACGAATAAGTAATGTAAACCGGTCAACACTCTTTACCTTCTCAAAGAATTTCGTAGGAACACGATAATCAGAAAACGCAGGTCCCGCACAATCTAATCCAGAAACATACCGTCTACGGAAGGTGTACACTGTTGGTAGAAAAGAGGAGGGCATTTGTGCATCCCCACATTGGTTTAGTTACGTCCATAAGAGAGGAAATTTTCCACAGCAATGATATAAAATATATTACATTTTTTCATATTTCGTATATAGGCGACCGAAATTGTAATGTTTTGTGCCGAGTTTTCCCGCTCAATTTTTATTTACAATTGGCTACTGTGTCGCGCCGGTGCATTTTAATGGCCTTGAACACATTACGTGTGCGCGCAATATTGGCATTGGCAGAGATACACGCGATTCACGTGCGTGTGCTTGCAATAATAACGTAGTACGAGTAGTGTGTGTGTGTTTAAACTCGTTTTACTACTTAATTTTTCTCCCACCTCTCCCAGTCGAATGCGTTTTTTTCTTCAATTTTTTTTCCCTAGGCTCTACATGCAGCGCGTGCTACCGACGTTTCCCGCCAATTTTTGATCACCACCGCCGTACGCGCGTGCTGCATCAATATTTCTCTCCCTTACACACGCGCCACCACCCCTCACCTTTCACTGATCGTTCACCGTACCTGCAGTGGTTAGTAAGACCTTGAAGCTCCTCCACCGAGTCAGTCAGACTCGTCCTTCTCCTTCCTAGTCACCCCAATGTGTCGAGGAAATATACGATTCGAATTCGAAATCCAACACACACGCTTGGCGATTACCTATTAAATCTGCCCGTATATTTATTATCACCGCCTTATATTCTCGTTTTGTGGGGACAAACGTGACTCTGCGAGAACGGTCGGGGAAGGGAATAATGAAAAAAAAAAAACAATACTTCTTCCCGTCTATTTATGGGCACGACACGAGTCGTCTCGCCGTCGTACGTTTTTCGAAAAATACCGGTTTTCAAATGTGTCACGTTCGATTTGGTCGCGTCATGAGCGCGCGCACGCGTGTAAGTTAAGGAAAAGAAAAAAAAATACGAAAAAGACTCGCGACGGCGGCCTACTATTCGACGACGACGTTTAACATACGCGCGCACAACACGTCTCATGCATTTTAAATTTCAATCGCCCCTAGCCGCCGCCGCAGTAACCATCACTACTACCTACCGACCATATCTCAATACCGACCTACCTACCTACAATGCACACACACACACACACACACACACACACACACACGCACGCTTACACAACAAACCATTATTATTACCTAACCTAAAATCGGTAGAGAAAAAAAAGGTTTTTTTTACCATCAATACGAAGTCATCGTCGAATGTATAATTATTATTAAGATGGTTACCAAACCGAACGAGGGCGACTACCATAGCTAGTGGTTTTGGCGGCAAAAATGATGCACATGATTTTATAGTTTATATCACGGTGACACCGTTAAAACGTGTACATGATTTCAGCGTTGTACTTCAATCTCCCTCCATTTTTAAAGCACAATTTTTTCCCGACCAATCGTTTCCAACTTCAACTAGCTAAAAGCGAAGCGTGCACCCGTGTGTGATTTATTAAAATTATAATTTTGTGGTTATCGGAACAACGGATTTTGTCGCCAAAGGTTTATCTCGCAAATACTCGTATCAGACTTTGATTGTGTTTGTTTTTTTTACCCACAAACGACTTCGGCAGCCGGTAACGTTTTTTTTATATATACAGTATTCACATAAAAAGCAAACCGTGTGATGCACGTAGATGTGTTGCATCGTAACCGTCAATGTATCGACTCGCGACTGAAAGCGCGCGAAATTTCGTTTCCGATTACAACGCACGCCTGATTTATGATATTAGTACGCGCACCCGGGAAGATAATTCGGCTATCAACAGGTGCGTCTTGACAGAAAACACGTGTTCTTACGGGATGGCCGAACACCGGGAAATCGGTTTCGGTTGCACATTTGTCACGTCATACCTTAATCGAATCGACCGATTGCTGTGACAAAAATAAGCACGTAATAACACAGTCGGACATTTTGTGATTCGGTGCGTAATATGATCGGTGTAGCCATGATTGAGGGAGTGGTCGTGTGCGGAAAGTAATTTCCCGCGAAATTTTAACGAACAAAATTTTTCGCGCGCGAACGTTTCCTCTCGACTTACCGTTATTCTGCTGTTGCTGCTGGTGGTAATGGCGGTTGGAAGTCGGTGACGTCTTGACAAGTCCGTCGTAGAAATTGCGTCGCTCGTTTGGTGATAGGCCCACCGGCTCATAACGAGCAGCGAATTCGATCCGTTTGCGTTCCATCTCAGCCTCATTACGCATGATTATCATCAGGTGCGCCCGTTTCTCGGGCGGCCCGAATATACACCGTACAGCCGACGCCCGTTGTCCGTTACGTTGTCTCATCCACCGTTCGGCCGCCGATGATTTCTTACCGTTTCCGTTCACGTCCGACAACACCATAATTGCAGTGAGATCTAGTCGTGGGTATGAGTAGGCAAAATTGAAGACGGGTGTGTGCTCGAACGAACGAGAGGAACAATGTATTGCTTAGGCGGTCGACGGGCTCAATCGATCACCCAGACAGAACCGTAGTAAATTCGTTTACTTAGTCGAAGGCACGGAATCTGTACACGTACATGTAAGGCTACGAAATGACGTTTGTCGGATGACGGACGGAAAAAAAACAAAATAAACATATAAACTTTTCGGCGCGAACGAGTTGGCCGACGGTGGCGGCGGCAACGACGACGGCTGCAGCGATCGTTGACGATTTTGAATTTGAAATTCAGTCGGTTTGTTAACGGTCGTGTTGGCCGCGCGCCACTCTAGCGATAGTTGTCTGTGGTGGGCGGGTCGAGCGGGTGTTGGGGACTCGCCGAACGACAGTGTTGCCCCGACCGGTTTTGCGCGGGAAACTAACGACCGTCACGCGCTCTGGTCAGATGATAGCGGTTACTGCTGTTGCGCGCGAAGCTCCGGCACGGCCGCCCTGTCGACGACGACGCGAAATGCGTGTAGTATATAGTAGATTATAGTCTCCGCCACGGCCACCATTACCACCACTATCACCACCACAAACCACTACCACCTTCCACAACGACTACTATTACTATTACTACTACTACTATTATTATTACTACTACTACTACTACTACTACTACTACTACTACTACTACTACTACTACTACTACTATAACTACTACTACTACTACGATGACTATTACTATTACTACTATAATTACACAGCTACAACGATTCGGACGTATAGCGTTCAACGGTCGTCACAAAATAACGTAGAATACTGTTATTGAGACGAGGATAGGTGTCGCGCGTCAACGTTGATTGAAAAATACACCATTGTATATTACTGTTGACGAACCATAATAATTTTTATTTTTCTTCGAAGTAGATTTTTTTGATGATTTTTCGATCTTACATTATTGGTCTACATAACTTAACGGGTATTGATAATGAATAAACATGGTTATTGGGGTTTTTTTAACACATTATTTCCAATGAAACACATATATATAAAACACTATATATACATATATTATGGGCCGAATGTCTACGACTATAAGGTGAAGCATGCAAATGTAGTACGGTCAATTGGATTGTCGACCGTCTTTATCTCCAACATCAAATAAATATTAGAAAAACGAACACTAAAATAAATATTGAACATATAATATTCAAAATGTCAGCTCAAGTACATAATGTATAGTCATAAAAAGTATGTTTTAACGTTAAATGGAAAATTATATTGTATAAACGTCTATAATACAAACTCACTAAAAGTATGGTTAAAAATTAAGTCGAATCCTTCAAAATAGTTTCTGCCTCTTAGTCCGTCGCAAATATGCATATTCTTCCGACAAAATTGAATATTAAATCCAAATGTCCTCAATTATCATTGTCTTATGATCAAATAAATACCAAAGTAAAAAATAAAGTTACTAAAAAAATCACTAAAAAAGAATATTTAGTGACATTATTGTATAAATGTTATGTCACACCACTGTTTTTTCATACCATGCGTTTTATTTGTCGCCGAAAACTAAGCATCGAAATAAATTTGATTTAAAAGCGCAAGAATCCTTTTTAATTAAAAATATATTTTATAAATAGTAAAATTTTGGTTGATTTCTAATCTAATTATGAAAATCAAATCAACTAACATTGTTATAAGTATTTAAGTCTAGATCAGTAATTTTTCTTATTTTTCAGTAGCTGAAGGTTATCCCAAGCTGGATGATATGCTTCGATTACTTTTAACTATATTTAAAATCCAATTTATGTATTAATTTGAACCTATAGCTCATATACGCAGTGGCAACTTCTGAGGTTCACTTAAGGTGATGCATAAATAATTTGTAAAATACCTTTGTAGTTGGATAAAAAATTATTAATTTTTTTAGATTTTTAGGTACATTTAATTTTTTTTAGCTGTAATAGCTCTCCGTCACGGTAAAATAAAATAAAAAATTAGAACAAAATAACTTATCTATGAAACATAAATACAACATTTTTATTTTCATAATCGATGTGATATATGGAACAATAAAAATAAGTCCGGTGCACACATTGATTGTGCTCCAAAATATCATGTATAACAAATCGACGTATCTATGCATGTAGTTAATTTTTGTACGGCCACCCTGAGCATAATGAATGTATGCTCCGTTAACTATTTAAACGCTTAAATACATACTTCTCAACATGAAAAGCTCCAGAAACAACTTTTTTTTTAATAAATATTTTTGTTTATTATAAGCTATTTGCATAAAAATCAGTTATCATTTAGTATAGAAATGTAATAGTTTTGTATTTAATTTTTTTAGAAGGTTTACGTGCTTCTGTGCGCCATATCACGAGCCGCCACTACATATAAGTAGATAGTTTTTAAATTTACATTGGAGTATGTTTTTATGTGTTGGTTTTGAATTTTCAACTATAAATCAAAAAAAAAATGAATAATAATATTATTATTAATAAATAATATATAAAAATAAAATAAACGTATGGTATATCGGTGACCGAAAAACGCACAGTGTAATCAGTCGGTTATGTACAAACTAATGTAATTTTGGTTACTTCGGAAATGTATCGGCATCTTCAACTGCAACACGATGCGTTTTGTTTCGACCAATTTCGGATGGTTCCGTGAATCAGTCTGGTCGCGATAACGCGTTTTGTATGTTATTGATAAGTAATTTTATATGTTGCATATTGATCGGTTATGTTTTATCGTTTTATCTAGTCTGATTCCGTACTTGGTCTAAATTATTTACAATTAATACTCTTCAAAATACATGTTTTGCTTGTCATAATTTCAATAATGTCGATAATTTAAAATAACTATATAATCATTATAATATACAAATTATTCAATATAAGAAGTATTTTTGATTTTATTAAGCTGCCGTTAAGACGGCGGCGTAATTTGTGTTTACACACAAGGCCACAATAAGATTTAAAATATAAGTACATATATTCATGAACTGTGCAAGGCAATAATTATAAAAACGTATTTTATTGAGTCATAAATGATTGCTTTTAGAACATCTACAAATTTCCGTTGCATTAATGTCAAAAAAAAAATTGACCCTGACACGTAGTTCACGTGCCAGTAACTTTCTCGGCTTATTTTAACCAATCAGCATCAATCCTCAAATTGTATATTATAGTAATTTTCCTCAGTCCAATTGATGTCTTCAAAACTACAGATTCTTATGTAGGTATAATTTCTATGATATTTCGTACTCTCGTTTATTATTTATCATACCATAATAATAGATTTAATTCTTACTATTTATATTCTTATACAAATCACTGGTTTGTTTTAGTATTTTTTTTATTTTGGTACACTTTCTTGTAATTCTACTTATAATGAACTTACTCTAAACTATAACTCCATTAACTATACATTTAATATATTAAATAACTATGCATCATCTATTGTATAATTATAAATTAATTATTCATACTACGATTTTATTATACTTATAAATCTTATTATAGAGTCTGAACAGTGGACGTACAATACTGGAAAATTTAATAATTATGGGCGTAAGTAAATAACCACACAGGATTATAATTAAGGCGGAACCGTTGATTATACAAATTTGTAACTCAAAGTCTTTAAACAATTCATTTATACATACTCAACTATAATGTATCCGGTACCTATCTAACAGAATAAGATTACTTAAATGTAACGTGTGTTTAGGTTCAAAGTAAATAAAAACTATGATTATATTACGTCTAATTATTTAAGAGAACTTCAAAAAAATATTACCGGAAATTGAGTATATACTATACATGTATACCTAATATTTTTTGCTTGAAGACCACCATAACAATAAATAATAATCTAAAACCTATTAATTTACATTACTGAATGTAATAATAGTTTATAGTTTATTTATAGTATATTTTATACTAATGAACATGCGTGATATCCTGCAGGATATCTCGCACACGTGTCTAGTACTGTTCGGGCTTTTTATGATTGAAGTGATGGAGGTAATGGGGGGAAATAACTAATGGAGTTCCCATAATGTTCTCTGATTGAAAAAGTTTTTATGCACTTGAACGCTCTATTCATACACGTACACACGCGTACGAATTTAGAATTTTAAATGTTTTCTCATAGTCAAACAATTCATCATCGATTTCTTCACCAAATATTAATAGAAATAATTGTTCCTCTCAGACTTTGTTGATTATTGATGTTAATGTTACATTTAAACTTATATATATATATATATATATATATATATATTATTCTATGTCTAACTAAAGTGAGGGTGGTTATATATACTTCGATTCTTGTGTAGGATCATTGATTATAAATACTATGTACATATTTATAATCAATGATAGAACGTAGGTTAATAAAACGAATATGTTATAATTATAGTATTAATATAAATGTGAAAGCAATTATATATTATTATGTACGAAAAACGTGTTTTAGCTATACGAATACATGCATATATGCAGTTTACATTAAACTGTCTGCTCTAAATATAATAATAAATTAAATGTGTTAATGGAAATCAATGTTCCGATTTTCAAAACGCGTCTTAAGTTAATTATTTTTCTCTAAATAATTTCTTATTAATTATTTCAGACATTAAAATAATTTCTTTAAATAGAAATTATAATTATACAAAACTAATTTAATATTACGGTAAGTTATATGTACCTCCATAGTTTGATGTTTAAGCATTTATAGAAACATTACAACTATTCAAACAATATATGAGTATTTTTAATTTATAGTAATAATATCATACGAATGAGTGTCCACTAAATTATCAAGATTTTTGAAAATGGAAAATAGGAGAAAAAATGAAAATGTTATTGAATCAAAACTTAAAATGATTAATTTTTTTCAAAAATCATACACCATATTTAATTTTCACCAAAATGCATAGATAGATTCTAGATAGACAATTCGGTACTAACTTCTTCATTTATCGCCCACTAAAAGTAAGAATAAAAAAATCAAAATTGTTTTAGATAAAAGGGGACCCTTTACATTATTTTTGTAATCAATGGATTGTTTATTGACTCCATTTTGAAAAATTATACAACAATTTAATCAAACTATTATTATGTGTTAAAATCTAGAAAAATTAAAAATAAATTAAAAAAAAAAAAAAAACCGGATGGGCCTCGCTCTGCTGTACAGTTTATTTTATCAGTTAAGGAACAACTTATAAGAAACCTTGTATTAAATTTTCATGATTTTCTGGGCAGCCAAAAAAATTTTATCGTTATTTAAAAAAAAAATTAAAAATTTCAATTGTCTATGAATAGCTCAATAAAAGTCAAAATACTTTGAAAATTTAATGGTGTATAGAGAACGCTAATCTTAACATTTGGTGAAAATTTCAAGTATTTACATCGATTAGTTTTTGAGTTATAGCAAAATAAAAAATTTGATTATGTCGAAAACTGGTTTTGCGTAAAAACTCCCGTTTTTCCCAAAATTTTTTAGAGTTTTTCTTGTCGCATTTAAAAAATATTGAAAATTTTTTAGTTTTGACCCCCCAAAGTACCAAATAGATTCACTTTCCTTTCAGAAAAGTTGCTACATAAGGCAATCGAAGCATTTTTACTGCCCCAAATCGTGTCGATAGACACAAAAAAAAAATATATATATACTAGCTTCACATGTTAATGTTTCAATTCAAACAATAATTAATTATAAGTATTAAAAAGTGAATACGTTATTTAATCTTTTAGTTAATAAAGTGGTTGTAATAGAGTTAAAATCAGAATTAAAAAGTAATTAAAAAATTGTACATAAAATTAATTTAATTTATATCTTATTTAGAACGTCTTCCATGTAAAAGTAATTGATCTACTATAAATAAATGAAAGTTGTATATAGCACTGGTTTTAATAAATAAACCACAATTTATTTTATTAGGTATATTATGTCGAGAATAACGATATTTTTTTATTATTTATATGTTGTTGGTTTTTTCGTTCTTTCCACTTTAATTTTGACAATGGTGGTATTATATTTCTATTATGAATTCAAGAAAATAACTCTTGAAATTTCAAATCAATTATTGTGTAATCAAAAGGCATTCAAAGTATGTTAAGTGTTTTGTGTTTATGTTTAAAAAACAATATGAATTCGCCCTATTTTTTTATTTTCCAATGAACAACAAAAATAATTGAAAACTAAAGCGAATTAATTTACATTTACTATATTAAATATTATAGAACATAAATATAGCGAAATATATTATTATATTTTATTTATAATGGATGATATTTTCAAAAAAGTAAAACAAAAAAGAAAGTTTGGTAAATTATTTAAACTCAAGTAAGTACGTATTAAAATAAAAATTTAATATTTTATTATAATCAACAATAAAATATATAGTTTTCAGAATTGTATATAAATTACTGTTGATGTATAGTATATAAACGTATGTGAAATTAAATTCTTTGATATTTTGTATAAATATATTTATTTACTGTATAAAATAGGTACTTAAAAAATTAGTTTTGATCATTTTCGGATACATGATCGACGAATATACATTGTGTGTAATGAAAGGTAATGAGTTACCATCAAAATAATATTTTGCAAATAGCCTTCTGTGGTTTGCATATGCATTTATGTAAATTTTAATACTACAACAAGTATTACTGTTCAAACCCACACATTTTATCGTTATAACCATAATTTAATCGACTCCCATGGTGCGTCATATAATTATAATATTGCACATTTATATAAAATATACATGTATACATAAAAAGTAGTATCGATTGTATATATATTTTAATATGCAGTTTAAATTTTGAAATTATTTATGTACTTTGATATGCATTCTATATTCTATCATATTTATCAATGAAACAGCTTTTTTTATATTTGTATTGAAAATATTTAATTTTTATAGTACGTATAAATGTGTAATGACACCATTACGATTACACAGGTTTATTAATATAATATTGAAACTACTGCAATATATATTTTAAACACAGCAAATTCAAGTAATAAACAAAAAAAAAAAATAAAATAAGTTATACTTGCCAATAATAATTTATGAGCATAGTTTTATTTAATAAACCCAACTCATAGAACATTTAATGTGTATATAAGAGATAATCATTTCAAAAATTATAAAAAAAATTCCGTTATAATAAAGATTTTTTAGGTACCAACTCCCTCTGTATTTATTATTTATCGCATTAAAATTACGATAAAAATTATTATTATTTATCATAGCCATATTTTTTAGAACAGCTGGAAAAAATAAAGACTTGATTTTCAAGTACAACTGCAGTTGAATTATAAATATGTAATGAAAAATTAAATAATAGCTGTAGTTCTTTTTTCGCTTGATCCACCCCGATCTGGCTACCAAATTTCTATTTTGAACTGATTTGTATTTAAGTTACGATAACTAATGAAACCAAAGAGGTTTTTTTTATATAGTAAAAAAAATCACGTACTGTACATTTAAAATGACCTTTTTTACCACTTTATCACTACTTACCGTTTTTGTGCTGTTAAAATACAGTCAAGGTATAATTTACCGGAAACCGCAAAACAATATCGTTGCGTATAATAGACGTGGTGCTACTATATAAGCTTTCAAACAATAGAGCATATACATATTACACATTTCAAATATCAATACTATTATTATTATTAAATTGTTTTGTCCAAAACGAGATCAGTATGTTATAGACCGCAAAGTCCAGCTGGTGTAGAGTCTCGGTTTTGGGCGTACACTTCCGACGTGACCGCAAAAAAAAAAATGAAAATCATACGGGTAAAACATTATACGTTCAGAAAAACAATAATTAATAATTGACCAGATAGTTCTGTGGGCATAACTCTTTTGTGCCAACCCTCGGAATAAAAAGGGTAGGTGTACATTAGTTTTTTATTTTTTTTGATCGTGTTATTAACTTCCACCACGTGCCCAGACGAACAATAAAACGCTTTGTTAGGCACCCATATAACTTATAATAATAAAAATAATTATTGGTATTATCGAGATTATGATTGACAGCTGATGATAATCACCACCGATTGCGGACAGTATAATGTGTGTATGGAAAACCAAACACCTGGGCCTACGATTACATAGGTAATTTTAAGAATTATTATTTTACCGACCAATCCCATCGTAACTATAATCCATACGTAGACTTCAACGAGGGGGACTCCAGGTCTCGAGTTCGAAACGAACGAAAACAAAAGTAAATCTACTGATATTTTCAAATTAAATTTACATCTGGTTTTTTCAGTGTAACGTTATAAACACGTACTGTACACATAATAATATATTGTATGTTTATGATTATTTTAAAATGTAATACAGGTATGATTGAATATTTTCATTCTTGATAAATCATTTTGTGAAATTAAATTGTTATATGAGCGGTAAAATTTAATATGAAATGCATATAAGCTCAATATTTAACTTCCGCTATAAAATAGATAAAAGTTATAATTTATATAAAAATATTAGCTGAATTACTCGGAATTGCGTGGAACAGTCATCTAAGGTAAAAATAATTCCAAAAAATGTAATGTTGGACTTCGATTTTGATACTTTCGTACTTTTTTTCACTTAAATATTGAAGAAGTAATAGAGTGTATGCTTTGAAAAAATTACGATTGTTGATGACTATAACAAAAATTATTAACTACAATACTATTGTAATAAAAAATATGCTAGTCAAAATTAAACTGAATGCTGAATTAAAAAAATCAATACAATTAATTTATTTATTACATAAGCTAGTGTATTATTTCAATTTATTTTATTTTCAAAGTATTAAGTCAGAAAATTATTTTTATGCTTTTTTAATTTTTAATTTTTATGTACTTAAACGTCGAGATAATATGGTGATTTTCAAACACTGATCACAAAACTTTGATGGTCGGATTAAAAATGGACAAAGAAATAACGAAAAAAAAATATGTTTAAATTGTACCGCAGTCATATACTAACAATTTTTTAAGTTGATTGTTAATTTAATAGTTAATATTCAGCTAAATTAAATTGAATAAATTATTATAACTTAGTAATTTAGGGTAAAATTTATTTAGTAGTAAATAATATTAGTTAGAATAATTAAATAATAGTTAATATTAGCTAATAGACTAATTGTAGTTTGATCACAGAATTACGATAAGTTAGATTAAATAAACAATTATTACTTTATTTATAAATATTATATAATTATGAATATATATATAATTTTTAAAGATGTGTTGAGTATAGTTAATTAT
This sequence comes from Sipha maydis, assembly GCA_034509805.1. NCBI lineage: Eukaryota > Metazoa > Arthropoda > Insecta > Hemiptera > Aphididae > Sipha > Sipha maydis. The sequence continues at coordinate 8,952 of JASXSY010000076.1, read as the reverse complement.
TGTAAGGATTCATTTTTTTTTATGTACCTTTTTATTATCCATGTTAGATGTAGATTCAAAGTAAATTAGAATTCGAGTCTTAGAAAAATCACTATTTCATATTTCATGTTCATACGTTTTGTCATTTGTGTAATGTAAGGAATGAGCGGTATTTGAATTTTAAATACATATATTTAGTAAATAAATCACAGAATGACGATGTAATAAACAACTGCACTATATAAACTATACTAAATTTATTCAAGAAGTGTGTGTATATATTAATAATCCAAGAAAAATTTAATATTTATTATTAAAGTAAGTTATACGAATATAAAAATGAAAAGTATCGAATAATATATTAACGGTGCGTAGGTTAAACACCGGTTTCTGCTTAGTATGTAAATGGAACTCTTGTAAATAATATTATAATCGGAAAGGGGATCCTTTATTGAGGCACGTGTGCCAAAAACGTGTCTGCTGTTTGCCCCGTGCTCATAAGATATACCACATACACGCGTATCTTGCATAATTATCATATATCATTAAACAAACATTTGGTCGATATTTTTGAAAATTCTGTGTATACATAAATACTATACCTACCTATATATATATTAATATTATTTACCTAAAATTACATTAATATTATTTTCCGGTCCGTTTTAACAGTAATTTTTTTGTAACGAAACGAAGTACCGTGTAATTATATACAAAACACGAGCCATCTCGACGAGCACAAGTTCATAATAACATGAAAAATGATAATCCATTCGTTCTTGCAGAACGCCCATATGGTCCGTAGCACGGGCGTAAAGCTGCAGTACATATTGTACGGACATAAGGTTTATGTTTAAAAAAAAAGCCATCAGTAACGCCTTGATGAGCGGCAGTAAACTCGACTGAGCTGTGCCAAAATCGAAGACCACCGTGATGTTGATATTTATAGCATCACAGGCTACTGATATTTATAAACTGCAGGGTCTAAGTTCTGGAGTATTCATTTTCGAAAAATAATGAACAATTGATCAACATAATTTTTAAAATCAAAATAGCAACGATGATGATGCGTCTTTTCAAGTATATTAATTTTTGTTAGCCGAAATTATAAAGGAGTGCAAATTATAATAAATCTATATTATCAGTGGCACACTTTGTACCATGTAAATTTAAAAAAACAGTATAAGTATACGACTTTTGGGATAACAATATGCCATCAAATTTGTATTTTAAAGACTCAACTACTTGTAAATTCTAAATGAAGTATCGAGTATGGAATATATAATAATTAGGGCCCGAATTTAAATGCATTTAAAATTATACAAGTATGCTCTAATAAATAGCCAAAAATGCTCTTAAAAAATGCATTTTACCACAAAAATGCCATATATATACATATATATATATATATTTTTTTTTTACATGATTTGTAAATTTTAGATAAGATGTAATTTTTATTTATTATTTTATTAAAAAAAACTGAAAATTTGAAAAATGAACTTGATACTGACAAGCAAATGTTATGACCGCGGTGTTATACGAACAGACTTATTTGAACGTGATTTTTGACCGAATACAGGTAACATTCCACAGTAAATAATAAATTATGATAAAAACCAAATCGAAAAATAAAGATTGACAATTAATATGGAAAACCCGTCAAAGCTACTTAAATATCAAGAAAATAATTTATCTTTAGATAATATTTTTGAATAGGCTAAATTTGTATAGTTTATTGAACAAATATGCATTAAAAACAAAAAAATGACCGAAAAATACTAAAATATATTCTAAAAATGAAAAAATATTGAAATATGCAAAAAAAAAGTAAAAAATGCAAAATAAAAATGTCACCTTTGAAGTCTCTGTTATATGAATCAAATTATCAACTTGGAAAGCATTGTCTAAGATTAACCGTAAAAAGATGCATTTTGCATTGAAATCCGGGTCCTAATAATAATAATAATATATATTGACTCATATTGATAATATTTATAAACTTATTTATTTTTAACTTTTTACTATCAAACTTTGAGATGGTAAAGTTACACTGAAAGTCTCTCATACGCATATACAAATATCCTATTATACCGTATAGTATCTTATTACCTCAAAAATTGAATGTAAATATAAGTAATTAAGATTACAAATTGTTTTTTGTTCCATTTTTTTTTTTCATTTTATTTCCATATATGATTAAAAAACTGAAGAAAACTTGAATATAATAATGTTAAACTTCGTTTACGAAATAAGTAATTTTGAGTTTTGACTTTATCAATATTCGAATAAACGTTTCAATTACTTTCACGAAAAACGAAATATATAATAAAATATAAGTTCGTAAAAAATGTTTGGATACAGTAAGAGTCTCTTGTTTATAGAGATATTCAATACCAATATATATTTTACAACGACCTACGCTTAGAATCGTTTTTCAATGCAATGATTTATCATTGCAGCTGTCAGGTATACCTACACAAATAATACAACTAACTCAACAAAGAACTCGGAATACTCATAGTCAGTGTCTTATCGGATTTTTAGCTTTCGTTTTCGACAAGTTCTTTAATTATATTATACACGGGACGACTATATGTTTTATTATAATCACGCAGCGACGTTCGTATAACGAAAACAAATTTTACAATAAATACAATACGCATTATAGAAGCGTCTCGTGGCATCGTATATAATAAATACATATACGAATAAGTCGTATCTAGATCGTATACTATACAATAAGTATGTAATAATAATAATAATAATGAAAATAATCATAATAATAATACGCATCATGTACAGTGATATATCATCGGTATTCGAGTAAATGTAAATATGATTGTCAAAATTCCGTTTTGTCCACGGCCGCATCCTGCGCAACGTACACAAGCTGCAGTAAGTGCTACAATATAAATAATAACAATAATAAAAACGTTAACGAGAGAAGAAGAACCCGCTACGATCAATCGGTATACACGTGTGTAGTATACGTAGTACATGCATAGTTACGTTCACGCATGTCCTTTGTTGTGTACATTATGTTATAATGTAATATCGGCTATCATTCGGATCGAGTACGGCGTTGGCAGGTCAATGGAACTACTATCGTCGGGGAAAATCGTAGTAGTACTGTACAATATGATACATATATATATTACTATATTCCTCTGGGCTTTGTGAAATTATATTACATTGTCTGTCAAAATATAATTATAATAGTCGCAAGCGACGCGTGTTTTATTCAATTTTAATGCGTGCGACGTTTATTCGGCTCGCATAATAATAATAATAACAATCATAAATAACAACGTGATGTATTCATACAATATAACGATGTATAGACGATTTATAGACGGCGGGTTCTTGTCTCGTGATATTGTGCGACGACACGTTCGGCCGGGCATGCACATATTCGTTGTGTACGTATATTACGTATTGACAAAACGTTCATGAATACATAATAATTACATATGATATCGGGTGTATACCTACACACGTCGTAAGAGATCCGAAAATGTGTGTGTGTGTGTGTGTGTGTGTGTTACGGGTCGACACATTTAGGTACATATATTTTTGAATAGATCACCGAGGTTATCGGACACTCCGATCTTTGGTGCGCAAGGGACCGGGTCGGCCGGTCTCGTGTCCTCTGCGGCAGGTCCTGCGTTCCATCGAAATATATGAATATATAAATGTGCGTTCGTTATCTTATCGTGTCGCATCTGTTGTACGAATATACGGGTGGAATGGGGGCGAGGAGAGAACAGCAGCAGCAGAAGATATCGTACGCCCGCAAGGACTGCTGCATCTGTCACTTCGATGGATTCCGAAGATCAGTCGGCTGTATCATTTTACACGGTTCGGTGGTCTTTCGATTCACATTTCTCAATAGGCCTGAAATTGGTTTTATTCTCTATTTTATAACGCGTTTTCTTCATAATGGATACATCAAGTGATAGGACACTCCGTCGTAATCCTTGTACAATACCTATATAATATGTACGTACACATGTCACCCGCATCCACCATAAAGTCTACGAAACCGTTATTTTAAACTTTAAAATGTTTACTAATACGGTGGGTGTGAAACTATAAGCTTTATGAGGTACTACGTCACTATGAAAATTATGAATAACCGTTATCGCCCGGTGAAAATTCTTTTAAAAAATAGACTGCACTCATTCATTATACTATAGTTATAGCAGTTATAGTTTTAATTTATAAAAAATAAATTATAACACCAAAAAAAATGTTTTAATATAACAATATTTATCGTAAACATATTGTAATAGTGCATGGCACTGTTATGCATTTGTGTACGTCATTATAATGTCAATTTTTTTAAGTTTTTAAACTGAAATGAGGATAATGTGGATATAGGAATGTGAAAGTTATTAAAATTAATACATGTAACTGAATATATTCGATAAAAATGTCATGGCTACTCCTACTTGTATATCAATATTTATTAAATGTAAATCAGTGACCAAAAAATCGATCTGTATGATATGTTAGTTTAAATGCACGAAAAGCAATTGATTTTTTCGATATTTCCACTAAATTTATTTTTCTAGATCGGTGCCATTTAAAAAAAAAAACAAATAATAAATAAGTTAATTTTTTACTCTTTAATCGGTTTATGTAACTTTAAGTATCGTAACCACGTTTAATGTTGATATTAAAATAAAATTAATAGGTTTTAATGTAAGATTTTTGAAAGTTACTTTAACTACCATATATAATTTATTAGTTTTAAATTTCTTAGACATTATTACAAATTTTCTTATTTGTACTACTATGGTGTATTATAAGATAAAATGTTAATTCTTTTATCTTGACGCAGCTGCTGGTCGTTGTTGACTTTATGGTAGGTATATGGGTTAAAATTAGAAAAGCGAAAGAACGCAAACACACAGATGTTTTGCCCGAGTCAAAAATAAAGCAGATCTCCACAGGAGATTATGGTATTATGATCACTACCATAAAACTGTATAGGTTTATAATTGATTTGTACATGAAAACACATACACACTAGTCTTTTGCGTTCACACTCGAAATGGTTTTCATAGTTAACTGAGAATAAACATAATCGATTAACGGTTCATTGGTTTGGATACTAATTTCCCCTTTTCTAAACAATGACCACACATTGGACTTCCGCATGAGTATTATACGTTATCGGAAGTTTATGTTAAAAATTACCTAAAAATTATTTAGACGTATAGGTATAAGTGGAGACTTTGTAAATAGAAACGTCGTCAATGTTTATTTTTTATTACATTTTATTTTTATGAGTTACGATAAAATTACACGATCAGTTTATACGCATCATTATCCAATGGAAGTGCTATAAATACGTATATGTACTAAAGTACATAAATATAAGAACGAAAGTGTTATAAATTAATGATGTAAATTACCATTTAAAATAATGTTATCGCAAAAACCCATTCATTATATTACACTGTTTTTGTAGGCGCAATTTAAATTACTACCTAGGATGGGCTAGTAAAGGGCTACGAAAATTAAAATTTATTGTGTTCACTAAATTTAATTAAATATTAAATTTGTTTATAGGTATCAAACGTAAAACCTGTCACCATATTTCTCAAGCGAGTAAATAAAATAAACTATGCCAGTACAATCTCAACAGCGATGCTTTGAACATTCATTCTGAACATAGACGCCAGTACATTATAGAACATAACTTTATCCGAAAAATGAAATATTACAACATTCCATAAAACATTTAATTAATTCATGAGTAAAGTAAAATTTATACTTTAATCTTTATAATACTTGTGTAACTAATTTTAAGTTATTAGTTTTAATTTAAAACCTTGCATTTTGGGGGCATCTACAATCTATAGATGATTGAGTTGGAGAGGAATCTAAGACTCGACCATATTGATCCACTTTTAATAATAATTTCACCTCAGAATGATGGGGCTTGATATATTTGTCAGATAATTTGTAAATCATAATACTTTTTATGATTTTCTTTCCAATAAAAAAAAAAATCCAGTGGCTTAAGAATAGTTGTAAGACGTGTTTTATTTCTTTATATCGCGAGTAATAATAATATCCCGAGTATGAAAAATTAATCGTTGTAATATTGTATATAACTGTATAAAAATATTTTATTCAAACTTTGTATTTTAATTAAATTTCGCAAGTGAAGTAAGAAAGTCAGAAGTTTTAAATTAAGAAAAGCAAACAGTAATCGATGTTTTAGACTAACAATGAACATCAAAATAATTTTAAAAAAATAAATATATAATAACGTGTATGTGTAATCTGTGGATTATCCGCAATAAAAATTACAAATTACTTTACCATTCAGAAATGAGTTGAATATAATGAAAGTTTAATAATAATTTATTTAACATTATATCATTACATGAAGTAACAAATTTTTAAATTGCAGTGATCGTACACGTTCGTGACCGATTTAATAACGACTTAACAAAAGAACAGGCTTCACCCCTATTTTTGTACAAAACAATTTACAATACACGTATCCAATAGCTGATCATAACGACAATATTGATGCAAATGGCACATGCCATTATTAATACTTGTAACACTACACTAATAATACCTTATGTAATGTTTAAAATCCATGTGTCATATTCTAGATAAATTATATTATTATACAATACAAATATATATTATAACGAAGATAAAGATTTCAATCCGTTTATTAATTGTATGTATAAATACCTGCAGGCTGCATGGTTACAAAAATATGTTTTAAATTATGTACGCACGTTGGCAATACATTTTAAACACTAAGAGGAAAATATATACCTACAGGGCATAGGCAATTGGTATCTTAAAATTAAATTGTTTATTCAACAGTCTGATTTATAAGAATAATACAGATGTACTATATGTATTATTGAATAACACTGTAAAATTATCTATGCCTCAAACGAAAATTATTTTAAATCAAATAGCTTTTCATTTCTTTTATTTCCTTTTTTCATAATTTATATTTCTTATTTAACTAGTTGCTAAAATTTGAAATTCAGTTTGGGTACACCGTTCAATATGAAAACACGTACGCCGCAATCGTCCGCGCTCCGTTTTCGCCCGAAATAATCATTATTTAAATCGCAATCATATCAATTTGATTTCATAACAACGTCATTAGTATGAATACAAATCAGTAAAACGGCACCATGGCCTCGCTATGTATATCTAAATCTACGAAAAGAAACTTGTCCAACACATAAATTTCGCCCAGTCTAAGTGACACATAAACAAAAGTTTTTATCTCACCAAATCGTTACGCCTTACTTGACACCGATTAAAAACAACATAATCACTACAATCACGAATAAAACGATGAAAGATACAGACTGCTTGCTTCACAAATTCACAATATGGAGCCTCTGGCTCCTCCCATTTATATAAAAATATATCAAACTTCTCCGCATACAACACCGTCCTAAAAAACATCACTATCACAGCTTCACCTATAAGTCAACTCCATCATATCTTATTGTACAACCATCAGGTCCCCGAAATTACAACACAATTATAGATCATTTATATGAAACTAATGTTAATTTCCATTCGTATACCCCTCTTTGCCATTGCACATACAGAGTTGTCATAAGAAATTTACATAACTTCACATCACATACCGAAATTAGTTTTGCTCTTACCGAATTAGGACTTTCAGCTAAAAATATATTTATTTTGCTAGAAATAAAAATAATTATCAACTTCCGCTATTCTTTGTGGACACTTGTCCGCAAGAAAATACCAGTGATATCCACAACATAACATCTCTTCTCAATACGAAAGTTATAATAGAAAAAACATATAAAATAATTCAAGGCCCACTACAATGCCACAACTGTCAAGACTACGGACACACAAAAAACTACTGCGATAATGAAGCTCGATGCGTCAAATGTGGTGAATATCACCAGACGAATGAGTGTACCAAGAATCGAAATAGTCCCGATAAATGCGCTTTATGTACCTTGGACCACACCGCAAACTTTAAAAGATGTTCAGCATTCGAATCAGTTTATAAAAAAATTTTCCCAAAAATCTAACCTTTCAAATTTCTAGATTCCACACTCAACCCAGAAGTAAATCTTACGGAAAAGCTATCAACAGTCAATATATTAATATAGACTAAATCTCTAATACCTTTTTAAACTTCATAACAACTCTTAGCTCTTAGTTCATTAATGAGTCCACTAATTTCCATTCTTCAGTTCTAAATGCACTAATCGCAAAAGTCATTATCTCTCCATAATTTATGATCATCGTACAACACAAACTATTAGTATAAAATCTTATCCACTATATCACCACCTACCTATTATACCCTTATTACATTTTTGTGAAATATTTAAACTTTATTCATTATCATACCTTTTTATCTTGAATGTTAAAATATTACCAATATTACTTAAATTATGTTACATAAATTATTATTATTAATATTAACACTATCAAAATTTTACAAAAGCAAATATCTATTACAAGTATTGTAATGTGCTAAAACATTTTAATTTACAATAAACAAAGTTATATTTTAATCTATAAATATAATTTACGAGCAATCAAAGTACATAAGATATTTCTTGATTAAAATCATACTATTCTAGATTATTCTATTCTTAACTTTCTCATAGAATATAACATTATAGATTATTCAATTTTTTCATGCATTTTATTAATTTTAAATTTCAAATTTTAGAAACGATCTGTTAGTTTTTCATTATTTTCATTCGTATAAAGAATAAAGTAATATATCAGTATTTTAATATTGAATATTAAAGTAAAATAATTTTTTAAATGGTTATTTCATCTATTATCAATTAACTTATTACTTTGTCTTGTAGAAAAAATTCTATATTAATATTTTTTTAAGAATCAAAAGATAACAATTCAAGAGAATATGATTAGTAGTTAATTTTTGGTTATTCTTATTACTATTGACCCAAC